>JAPZDZ010000023.1:18786469-18799635 GCA_029783805.1 Acanthurus tennentii | reverse complement strand
AGCCAGAAGTGATCATAGTTGGATGAGAGGTTGTAACTCAGTAACTCATTTCTTTTCAAGTGTCTCTTGAAAGGCCCTTAGTTAAATTCAGCCCCCACACAGTTGTCATAAACACGTAAATTCGCTATGGAGACCAAAATCACATTCTATACCAGGCTGTAAATGTGTTTTTTTCTGCTATGCAGTTGAGCATTTTACATGGGGATCTATAGGAACTGACTAGCTTTTAGAGCCAACCTCAAGTGGCCATTTGAAGAATTGCAGTTTGTGGCACTTCTTTTTTAACTTCCAGTCTCTGAGGATGCTGCTTTGACCTGACAGGCCACTGCAGGTATTTTGACTTGTTACAATGGGGGGGGACTACAAACCTTAGTGGCTCTGTTGCCTCACGTGAACTTAAGCCTCAATGATCTACTTGAATCAACAGATGAGCCATAGTTGCATGAATTCAAGCTATTTGTGTAATAATTCTTTTTAACAAACTTTTCTCGGTTTTTGCTTTTCTTTTGTGGATAAATAAATTCAGGTTTTGGTTTCAGTTTCTAGATGACACCTTGGGCTTTAAAAATTTGTGAGCATTTGTAATCAATTGGTACTTTTCTTTACTTCTGACACTTGAGAGACTAATGGTTTAACCAAAGAAAACAAACAGGATTAATGGACGATGAAAATAATTTATGACTGCATCATTACTTTAACAACAGTGTAATAAAACCTGAAAAAACATATTAATGTCATGTTTGAGATGATGGATGAAAAGATGGACGAAGGAGCACAGACACAGGGATGAGCGCTGGTTGTGAACACACGATAATTACCTTTTATTATATTACCATTCACAAAAAGTGGAGCATGAATGTAAGGTGCTTTTCACTGATGAACAGCCACAACAAAAACAACCCAGGAGGCAGGCTCCCCTCCTCAGTAGAGCCATTACTCTGCACATTCCACTGCATTATCGTGCGCATGACTTACCAAAGAGCTGGCGGTGGAATATAAACTTCCCGGCTAACAGGCCAGTGATTATGGCCAGTATCCAGCACACTACTTTTAGGATATTCCATCCGAGGCTCGGGTACTTGTTGAACAGGAAGGAGAAACAGTTGCCCACAACAATCATATGGGCTTCTGTCTGACTGTGAGAGACGGGGTCCTCGGCGAAAATGAGGAAGTTGAAGAAGGTGACGAGGTAGGCCACGATGAGACGCGACCACGGGTGCTGGAAATAGTAGCGAAAGCGAGCATCTATTTCCATCCTGCTGAGCCCCCCAGCCACACCACACCTGGGAGTCAGAGAGGGAGAGAGAGAGAAAGTGCTTCTTTTAGTCAGATTACATTATTACATTACAGGCAAATCAGCAGGGCAGATTAGAGTGAAACCCCCACAGACTGAGATTAGTGGCAGGAATATAACTGAGGTTTTGTACTGACTGGAATTATGCTAAATTCAGACAACCCTGATAACTCAGCAACAGTGCCAATAACACACCTACATGGAGATTCCTGAGAGCAAAGACAGGCTTGCTTGTGAAAGCCAAGATTATCACATATACATAATAAAGAGGTCTTTGATCTGCTTGGTTGGTGATGCCGACAAATCAAAAAAATAAAATAAAACCAGCTGCATGACAACAGGTTAAACTAGTGAAACGTTCGTGTGTTAGCAGGGCTCACAATCTAACAAAAGGCTGTTCTTCAAAAGACTGAAGTTTAAGCTTTATCAGTCAGCAAAACAAGTTGAGGTATAAGAGTCATACCTGGATGAGGCAGAATCTTGAAGCTCTTAGCTGTAAAGCACTGGCTTTTAAAAAGGCTTATCCTCTCAGCCTGGCTGTGCTGTGCTCCCCTCCAAAATAAAAAAAAAGAAGTGGCAGCATTACGTTGATGCTCCGACAGCCCTCCTCTCTGTACTTTTAAATCCAACTAGATTCATTCACCCATGAATTCCCGTCTGAGCCGCCTCGCCGAGCCCCCCTGCCACTGGTCTGACTTTGCTGGACTGAACTTTCGAAACCAGTTCCCGGCTTTGACACCGTTTCCCAGAATAGCCTGCAGTGGGAATTTGGAACGATGTAGTGGCTACAGGAATAGAGCTGCCACACTGGAAAACCCCCGGTGGCTATTAAATTTCACCAGCATCATGTTTTGTCTGTCATCATGTGCCACCTTGGGTGTTGTTAAGCAAGTGATTCCACAAACAGAGGCAGAATCACTTAATTTTCAAGATAAAATACTGTCTTTCTCTTTTATGTCAGGAGAGTCCCTATGCATGGAGAGGGACTCAGCCGGAGCACCCAAAGAAAACCCATTAAAACAGGAGGAGAACATACAAATAATTCACAGTAAGGACTCATCTTGCCAGTGGCAGTGGGCCATAACTTAAACATAAAGGAAAAAGTGCAAATAGGGCAGCTGAATCAGCAAGATCTGTGATATCATTATGTTTAGCATCCTTATTCTTGCTCCTGGTGCAGCCTCTAAACTCCCTGGCTGTCCTCTGAACCATAAAAACGAAACGCCTTGACAGGTAATCTGTGAGTGCAACAGGAAATGCACAGGAGTGTCCCAACATTAGTGCCAATTTCTGAATGGACCACCGTGCAAAGAGCACGAGCCTGTGACCACACACATCCCCTCTAATGTCATAGTGATGACGACAAATATCACATCACTAACCCACGATTCCCGAAAATCACACACAACAAGCTTGACTGGAATTATCCGATTACACAATTTCAGATGTCGATGCACCCAGTGAGATCTGGGACGGCCAACATTTATGCAAGTCCAACCTGCCTGTATCTTGGGAATTTTTTTTATATACATGTGCTTTACATTAACGCACCTGCTCCACGCCGTTTTTCCTCTCAGTCGACAGCCAGGACGAGAAGTCCTTCTCCAGCGCGGCTCTCCTGCCACATCAAGCCGACAGCGGCGCTCTAATCATCCCAAACACGAGATGATACATGAGGGCTGGGGAGGAATTATCCATGCGACCTGTTGTGGGTATACAACAGAGGCATCCCCAAATCCTCTGCCATTGTCCTGGACCTTCCATGCGCCGGGCGAGCTAGCTCAACCGGGCGATGCTTCGTCAGCAGGTTCCCACCACACGGTGCAGTTTCTGGGCCGTTAATGGGACGGTGCCGCTGCCGCTGATGAACAGTGGATGGATGGAGATGGCTGGGTCTACACAGCAAGCATAGCATCAGTGCAACGCCGCAATGTAGCCAAACACGTTGATTCACCAGCGTCAAATTGGAGCTAGTGCAAATAGTAAACTTCCGCTTACACCTTTCACAATAAAACTGTAATAATAATAATAATAATAATAATAATAATAATAATAATAATTTAACAATTCATTAGTGGGTCATTTTTCTATCTTACACTCTTTTTAAATATCCAATTTCATGTTCGTGCTTGTCCACTTACTTTAAGTGACAATGGCTTCTTAACTGCTGGTATAAAAGTTTAATTTTGTCTTTTGTTTGTTTGTTGTTTGTTTGTTTTGTTATTAAGTTTAATCGACATTAAGACACTTCACATGTATGCTACAAAATACCCAATAAATTTCGGCCATATTAGTATTTTCTTCCGCAAGTAAGATATCATCTTGAAATACTTCAAAAAACGTATCACTGTTCTCTCATAACTTTGAACTAATAAAAACACAAAAAGTGTTTAATTTATAGTATTCGATGCATAGTTTAAAGCAATAATGTGTTTTTTCTTGTATTATATAATAAACAATGCTGTGTATGCTTACCAGTTTTAACTTTACCTTCAACTTATTTTGAAGACCGGCTCACGTTGTTTCCGGTATGACTGTAGCTGCATCTGCTGTGATTTTTCTGCTCTGAGCTGAGAATCCCTCTGGTTAAAAAAATGATTTCGCCGCTGTAATATCTATTCGTTCATTAATTTATTTATTTAATGGGGAGTGGGAGGGACCAAGAGCAGAAACAGGAAGCCCGGTGGCTTCCAGATGTTTCAGGATTTCACGCCAAATGAGATCAGCTGCCATAAGAGGCGGAAATCTCTCAGTTATCATGGATCAGAGACATAAGCCAAGACAAAAATAACTGACTTGATTTAATCATGGCCCAGCCTGGACCCTAAAATTATGTAGACTTATATAAAGAAACGATTTCATCATTTTGATTTACTGCTGAGCAGCATAGCCTATAAATAGGCCTATAAGAGAACATGTATCTTATTTTTAAAAAGCGGGCCCAATATACAGATTGGGTTAAAAAAAAAGTTCTAATTTTTCATAAACCTGTTTCCCTTGCCAACCAGCCAATACTCATGATGGGGTAGGCTACTGCCTTTTCGATTTGAAGCTATTTGATTTAATACTGCTGTATTGAGGCATACATTGGCCTATGCATGACCCATCCTAGCTGCAATTGTATTTAAGCGGTGCACATTCTCAAATCAATTTTAAATCAATGCATTTATTTATATCCGAAACACATCCCAACTCGAATTTAGAGAGGGTTGCTTGCTGTGCAACCACAATCAAGCATAGAAATAGCTTTCCATTGTGTATTTACTGAAATACCGAGTTTAACTTTAAGGTTATTTACTTGGGTGTTTCCATATATTCCTCTAATTCATTACTTTTTTGACGGAAAATTTATTAGTTTACGCCTTTCTTTCTTTCTTTCTTTCTTTCTTTCTTTCTTTCTTTCTTTCTTTCTTTCTTTCTTTCTTTTTTACCAGATTGTTATTACATTTACATATGTATACATGCAAAAATGCATAGAAAAGAAACAAAACAAACAGACAAACGGAAAACATTTATTTTACCACCGATATTTTCTATTCTTGTACGAAATTACCTTTATGACTGAATATACAAGTCGCTTGTATTTTAAGAATAAATACATTTTCAAATAAAGTTTGTCATCAGAGAATATCATATGATTTTTGATGTTGATGACGACAGACTTGGGGCGGGTCTTGTCGATGTAGTCCACTTCCTGCTTCTCTGCCCTGGTTTCCCCTGATCAGCTGCATCAGCCCTTTATCCGACGAAAGACACAATGTCACATCAAACGGGCATTCAAGGTAGATGTGTTTTTTCTGCTTTCAGTCTCTCTTTTTAATGTGTTTTACTATGCGAGTGAGTGATTCTCAGGCGAGCTTTCACAAAGCCGCAACAATTCATTGCAACGAGAAGCTACCGTCAAGTTAGCTAGCCACTCCTAGCTAGCTTTGGGCTAACGTTACCGTGGTGTGTGTGATCTGCGGTGCCCTGTTCGGGCACTTTAGGACTATAACACATAATCCTCTAGTATTAAGCCAGTTTGAGACTCACGCAAATCACGGCTACATTGAATGTTTTCAAATAGTTTGATGGCCTTTCATACTTTAGCTTCTCATAAAGCTGTAACCCTGTAACGTTAACGATAGTACAGCTTTGTAAATGGATGGGCGACGCCTTCATTTAAACAAACTCCTGGCTGGCCTGGTAGACCGGCCGGTTTTCACATAAAAACGTGAATAGCAGCGGCTTTGCCTGCAGTGTGTCAGTATTAAAATGGACTTTAGAAGGGCGTGCCACCCTTTTAATATATGGCAGCAGCACCACAGCATTGTTAAAAGCTTATTTTGGGGTGAATCAGAGTGAAACTAATGAGATTACTATAGACTATTATTAGTGGACTAATAGTTCATAAACTAATACAGGTTATTTATTTTATATTTATTATTTTCGATTGTATTTACATATGGTCTGGCGAGTACAGCTGTTTTCCTCCCATGTGAAATAATTCTGGTATTTTTGCAACAGACTAAAACTTTATAACCATTAAAACTTTCAAGCTTATGTTTTTAAGATATGTTCAGAGCTGAAGACAGGGCCCGTATCCTAAGTAAAAATGCCCCCATTTATATAAAATATAAAAAGTACATGACACTGGGCTGAATTTTAACATAGCCAAATAAGAAGATAATTATATATTCTCTTTTAATGTCAAAGATTACGGTGTTTTTACAGTATATTAAGAACTAGGAAGATTTTGATAGATAACTTACAACCAAGGGCTTTGAATGGTTATTTTAACATGAGAGTGTTATTGTTAGGCAAATGTCTCTTAAGAACAGGAAACTGACCTTCTCTGTCTTTTTGCAGCGAGTAATGATGTGAAGGAAATATTTGCCGATGCCAGGAGCGGAGACCAATATCGAGTCTTAAAGATAGTCATCGAGGATGGTAAGCAATGTCCCCGAGTCCTACATGTTGTTTACACTTCTATCGAAACTTCTGCTTAGACTAACATTAGAAACAGTATGACTAAGAAATCCAAGCACTGCTGAAATTTGTGTGGCACACATCTGCTATTCAGAGCAGCTGGCTGTGGGCACCACCAGGAAAGCATCAAAGAAGTGGGACCAGGAGTATGATTCCTTAGTGCTGCCCCTCCTTGAGGATGATGTGCCCTGCTACATTCTGTACCGGCTGGACTCCACTAACAACCAGGGCTACGAGTGGATCTTCCTGGCCTGGTCACCGGACCACTCCATTGTAAGGAAACTGAGCTAAGGCTGGCTTTAATGAGTGGCCTTTCATACTCCATGGCACTTTTCCTCCTCTGCTTTGAATATCAGATGGGTGGGGTGACCACATCAAGGCAGCAATTCTTTTTTTCTTTGCTTACTGGGTAAATGGGAAAGGAGTGCATTCATTATTTTCTAACAACCCTCTGAAAATCTAAATATGGGCATGGTGCTTTCCAAATAACATGGTGCTCAGCCTTAACCTCCCATCCATGACTCAAAATTCACCCTTGTAGTGCTTTGAGGTGATAATGGCTTATTTTGCTGTGCTGTTTCCCTGTCATGCAAATTTGTGTTTTGCATTTGCCTGTTTTTTTAACTCATGAAATGTCATCAAAGTCTTTGTCACCTGAAACTTGATAAACCACTATAAAAATAGCCATGACAAATGGACATGCAAATGTTGTTTTTGCAGCAATGGAAAGAGGAATGCAAGGAGGACCAGTGCCAAAAAAAGTGCCATGCAGGATATTTGTAGCACACTAACTGCATGGTGGGGCTGAGCTCAAATATTCACTCTCTGAGAGAAAAAACTGAGCTTTACATTCCTGTCCTCTAGCTCAAGGCCCAGTGCTTCAGGTTTAGGCTTGTCTGGAAGTTGCAACCACATTTCATAACCAGTGCATGCTGCTTCCTTAACTGAAATGATTGTGTGTGCTTTCATGTTTTTTTTTTTTTTTGTTCAGACAGAGTGAGGTATTTGGGATGCTTCTGTTTTTCATTCATTTGATCAAGAATTTCAAATAAACATGGCTATGCACTAGCAAATACATCCAAGAGCAAAATTGCTGGCATTGAAATATGGCTGTAAGCAATGGTGGTCTCAGATTGACAAAAAAAAAAAGACTTTGTAAATGTCTTAATGAGAGAGGAAATGCATTCAACACTTAAGTCATACTCAAGGATGCACTCAGTCTTTCGGTGGGTGACACTGAATGTAAACTGAAACTTTGCTAGAATGCAGGAAATCACCACAAAGCAACTGTAATCAAAGGTTTTCAAAGCACAAGCAGTCATCTAAACAAATGGCAAATATGTTTATAAACCAAATGCATCTTTTCCCCATGCCATTCCTTTATTACCCTTAATTTTTAACAGGAAAAATAAAAATGAAATGAATTAAATAACAGGTCAGAAGCTGCTAGATTTTGAACAATCTTTGCAATCAATGTAACATAATGGCTAAAATAATGACACCTGAAGAAAATCATTCCTTGCGCCTTTTTTCAAAACGATTTTTCTTCATCTTTTCAACAGGTGCGACATAAAATGTTATATGCTGCTACAAGGGCAACACTGAAGAAGGAGTTTGGAGGAGGCCACATTAAGGATGAGATTTTTGGTACCGTCAAGGTCAGTTTAACAACAACAACAACAACAACAACACTTAAAGTGATGTGTTAAGCTCTTTAACACACTCAAGCTTCAGTAAGAACCTTTAGATTCCCAGTTTATGTGTCTTTTCTGCATGTATAAGGCTCAGTGTATATGTTTCTATAAGATGAATGATTGTTTATTGTCTTGTGGCCACCAGGATGATCTGAATCTCAGTGGATACAGGAAATTTCTGACCTCGCAGGCTGCTCCCCTGCCCCTCACTGCTGCTGAGGAGGAACTGAGACAGATCAAACTAAATGAGGTACAACCTTAAAGAGAAGCATAGAGGAACACATCTAGTCGATCAGTTGGCAATTCTTTTCGGATTATTTTCAGAAATAATTATCCTCTCGGTGCTTGTGTACACAGATACAACTAGCTGTAGATAAGTTGAGTGGCCTGAGTCTGTTCTAAAGCGGGGGTTGATTGTTTCTGTTCTCTGTTCTCTTAAAATGGATCACACAATGTCATATTTACAGTTGTGGTCTTAGTGGAAAAAAAATAAATAACTATTCTCAGCTAACAATAGTTCACCTTATTAGTAGTCAAACTTACCACATCTACTGTGTGTGAAATGCAAAATCTACCAGAAGTGTTGGAGTGTCAATGAGTGCCAGCGACGCATCCTTCCAAACAGCACAAGGTCAGCAGCAGTGCAAGTGTGCATATGCTTGCCCGGCAGTATCAACACAGCGCAAAGACGCTGATGCACTGGAACAGCAGGATGTTGACTGAGATGAATCTATTAGGCTTATGCAGCTCACACTCATGGCAGCATAAAATGTTTTTGTTTACACTCCTAAACCCCTTTCAGCCTGAGCAGCACAGTGGTTTAGGAGAGCTCTATATTGGTGTGCAGATCAGTTATTTCGTAATGCTGAGAGATCCACATGCAAATGTGAACGCTCTGCAGCTCTGAGTACTTGGCAGTGATTCTGCGTGGAGCACGGGTGAGCTGTATCATTGTGCTTTGCCTCTGTTGTTTGTGGTGATAAGATAAAGAAATGCGGTAATGTGATCCCCACAGCACGCCGCTGATGACGCCAGCACAGGTTACACAGCTGCTGTGAAGGGCTTTAGGGCTGTGTCATAAAAGACTCCACCAGACAGAAAGTATAAAGCAGCATTTAAAGTTTCAATTACAGACTTTTGGAGTTTTTTTTTAATCTATGGATTTATTTAAATGAACTATATTTGCTTTTTGAGGAACAACCTGTTCCACTCATTGCACTCCCTGCCTTCTACATAAACAAGAACCATCTTTCTCACCATATAAGGAAGTGCTGTGAGTAGTGCACTCACTCTCCAAAGTATGGTCAATTAAAAGCAGCAGAGCAAAAAGGAAGTGAGGTTTGTGCTGTCTTGTCTTTCTCGACCAGCTGCTGAAGGAAGATAATATACCATTAATCTGTACCAAGCAGATGAAAAAGAGGCTTTGAAATATTTATCACTGCTGTGACTTGGAATCTGCCTGACTTCCTTTTTTTTTTACTAAGCAGATGGATAAAAGACCAGCTATCCTTTTTTGGTATGCGAGGTAGCTACATGCAAACTCAATCATGTTTGCACGGCATTTTCTTTTTCGTTGGAACAGGGCTCTGAAAATAGATGCAATCCATCAGTGTAATCCCTCCAGCGTTTCCAGTTTTCAGTGATTTTTTTTGCCGAGTCGCCTTGTCACTTTCGATACAAGCACCTCATTTGTAATCAGCATGCTCCAGAATTCCAGCTTAATGTTGCGTTTGTAATCCTTTTTACAAAAATGAAGAATATTTTATTCGCTTATTCACAAGTCATTATGACAGTGATTCATCAGTGGAAACCTGTTTATGTTCCCGACACAACACTAATTTGTTCCCCTCATGAGTGAATTTGAAGACCAGAGCTGAAATTTGTTCTGCCCATAATTTGTAATAGTCTTGATTATATTATGTTACCAGCATGTTACCAACATAATGTAGACATATGAACATAGTGGAAACCGCATACTTGCCATATACCACAGGTTATCTTGAAGATTCAGTACTATATTTAACATGTTTCTACATAAATGTGCCTATTTATAAAGAACTGGGTCATTTGAATGCACTTATTCATAATACCCATGTGTTATTTAAGAGGGAATAAAATATTTACTGAACAACTTATTGATCAGCCTACTGATCACCTTTTTTCTTTAATGCAGAGTATCATAGTCACCTTAGCAGGACAGTATAAAGCTAAAGTGTCTTTGTTTTGTGGTGTGTTCAGGTGCAGACGGACATTAGTGTGGATACGAAGCATCAGACTCTGCAGGGAATAGCCTTCCCTCTTCACCAAGACGCTGTTGCAGCACTTCAACGCTATAGGGATAAAAAAATCAACTACGTACAACTGGTGAGTCCTAGTAAACGATGAGTAAGTAGATGACCTTTGCTAGATCAATCATTTAAATAAGCAAATCAATCCCCTGCCTTATAATTATGCATTGTTTAGAGAGATCCAGATGTCTTTGGTCAGGAGTTGTTTACGGAGCGACACAATGAGTTACTCATTTTGCCCAAAAAGCCTTTGTTCTCCTCATTGAAATTCAATGAGTACATGTCATAACATCAAATCATTGCAAAGTACAAAGGCACAATTGTGGTTCTGTTGCAGCTTTGTCTCGGTTCCCCTTTTTGTTTGTCATCCTAAAAGCTTTGCAAGAAATCTTTGTTTCGTTCTGTTTCATCCAGTGAAGTTTTTCCTCTAGTTCACCAGTAACTGTTAAGTAAATGTTTCACGCAGACACACCTGATAGGGAAGGGAGACAGTATGTGTTTCACTGCCCCCACCTAGATTTTCTTAATGGGTGTGGAATACATAGCAGCCACTCTCTTGTGACAAATGCTGAATACACAACCCTGAGTGACTTATCATCTTTCTCTGTCAACAGCAAGTAGACACCGAACAGGAGCTGATTCGGCTTTGCAGCACTGAGCCAACGGAGTTAAAAGACCTGCCGATGAGAATCCCTGAAGAATCTGCACGTTACCACTTCTTCCTCTACAAACATTCCCACGAAGGCGACTACTTAGAGTCCACAGGTGAACAGATTCTCACAAGTTATGAACAATAATTAATACTACCTGTTAATACAAACAGCTTTTTATGATGCTGCGTCCACCCTGCTCAGTGTCTCTTTGTCCTCTTTGCAGTCTTCATTTATTCTATGCCTGGGTACAAGTGTAGCATCAGAGAAAGGATGCTGTATTCCAGCTGCAAAAATCCCTTGGTAGAAATGGTGGAAAACGACCTCCAGATCGAGATAGAGAAAAAGGTAAGAAACAAACAGTTGTGAAAAAAGACTGCTACGGCAAATAATAACTTCAATGGCATAAAATCTTGTTGAGTTTTTCCACAAATTTTAGGCCATGATAACTTAGAAAAACATCATCAGGGCATCATTTACTCATGAACTAGTAATTTTCTGTTGATCAGTGTGATTAATATGATTGATTTTAATCACCTCTCATCCCCACAGTCACTTATGTAGAATACTATTCTTTTAATATTTGTCAATAAAGAAAAGAAACGTTTTTAAGTTCTGCTTCCCTCTGTGTCTTGTTCAAATTGGATGTCACTAGAGTCATCATGTGCTCTCAGAATGAGTTTGGTGTATTATGACCTTTGAGGCTGTGAGTGTATGCACATTAAAGGTGGCCAGTGTACTGTTGTACTTGCTCATCAGCTTTAAGAGAACAGGTGGATGTTGTTGTCGCTTAAGCAACTTGATAAGCTGTAGTTTTATTGAAAGAATAAAAAAATGATAATTAAAATTTTGTTTTTTTACCTGGAGGGTCTTACAGTTAAAATTAAATTGGATGAACATATGAAAATGTGTAACCTTATTTCTCTAAGAGTGTAAGCTCAAATGGATTCTGCAGTTCATCTTCTAACAGCTTTTTGTCTGCTTCCCAGTTGGAGATTGACAATGGGAATGAACTGACCGCTGATTTCCTGTACGAGGAGGTGCATCCCAAGCAGCATGCACACAAGCAGGCCTTCGCCAAGCCCAGAGGCCCTGCAGGGAAGAAGGGCGGCCGCCGCATCACCCGACCACCCGCAGACAGAGAGGAGGAAGATTAAGCAAACCTCAGCACAAGGCCACCACCACCTCCACCCGGAGCACGTTCCACAGTGGAACATTCCTTTAATGAGAGGGGAAATCATATTTGACACACACTTGTTTAAAAGAATAAGACAACAGCTTCAAATGCCCACAAAAGTTCACCAGAGACCCAACTATGCACGCCAAGGACAACTGAGCAACGACACACTTCAGAGTTTCCATTTGTAGCTTGCCAAATGGAAGCATATTTACTGTATGTCTGTTAGTACAGTCAAACAAAATGAATTTAGGATTAATCAAAGGGGCCCAAACAAAGACGAGCTTATGATTTTTGCATTGTTGCCAGCTCTGAGGATGAATGTTTGTGCGACTAATGTGAACTTGCGCCAATATAAAAGAATTTCCCCCCCTATTTTTAGTTCACATGCTCCAATTCTTAACTTGCATTCCTTAAGTCCGTGTCAATTAATGTTTTATGTCTTATGTGTTGAACATTTGTCTCCTACTGTTT
This sequence comes from Acanthurus tennentii, assembly GCA_029783805.1. Taxonomy (NCBI): domain Eukaryota; kingdom Metazoa; phylum Chordata; class Actinopteri; order Acanthuriformes; family Acanthuridae; genus Acanthurus; species Acanthurus tennentii. The sequence continues at coordinate 18,787,090 of JAPZDZ010000023.1, read as the reverse complement.
GCACAACAAGGTGCTCCAAAGCAGAAAAGACAGAATTATCCCACCTGTGTCTATTGATTCATTTTAACAGTGCATTTTATATTGGAAAATTAACTTCTTTTTTGATATAACTGTGGTTTACATGAAAAAAAAATCATCTGCTGAGAAACTTATTTTTCTATGCAAGTGCTGTAAATGTACATATTGTAGCTGTGTGATGCTCTATGATTAAGAAACAGTCTGGTCTGTTCTGGTGATTGTCAGTGTCGGTGAGGATCACAGTGGAGAGAATTGGGGCTTCCAGAAATATTATGTCATTACATCTCATATTTCACGGAGAGGAAGCTGCTTAAACGTCACTGGTTTCCACTCGAGGAAACCCAAGCCAACGAATAAGGGAATACTTTTGAGTACCTTGGTCAAAAATGTTGCCACATCCACTGATCTGCTGATTAATATTAGGCAAACTACTAAGCTCACCTCATGTCCAAAGGGGAATTCCCTCTTTATTCATATTGTCATTTTAATTAAAAAAAAAATCATGTTTGGTCTTATTTGTTTTCTTACAAATCTTTCTTTTAAAGAAGAAAAATAAAAAATATTTAAATCATACATATTCTGTTTCATTCAGTTTATTTCTAC
>JAPZDZ010000023.1:18768077-18779036 GCA_029783805.1 Acanthurus tennentii | reverse complement strand
GTAAGACCTAAGTTTTTAACCAATAAGTATAATAACTAAAATTTGTCTTTGTACAAGAAGTAGTTTTTGCAAAAAATTATGTCCTCATATGGGGACAATGGGTTAAAGTTTTAAAAGATGAAGTAACATGGTACAGAGAAGCAAAAATAAAATGTCCTCATATCAGTACACAGGGTCTCAGGAGGTTATGCAGAATGGCCCATTTGAGGGCATTATGTTAAATATTTTACTTAAATTAATCAACACTGATGGATTAATCTATTTCATTGCATTGTTTTATGTCAAAAGATCTAATTTCTTGATGCTAACTTTTATTGCATAAAGTAACTAGTAGCTGTTAGTTATCAGATTAATGGGTAACTCTTATACTTACCTGAGTGTTTAAAGACCTGTAGCTCGATTTAATAGCTTCCTGCAACACCCATTTATCACATATACAAAATAATTTTGGATGATAAATATACATAAAGTGGACATTACTTCTGCATTCAAACTGGACAGGCTGTAGCTGATTTAATAACTTAACTCATTTATTCTAATTCAGTTAAATGTTACCCTTCAGAAGAATTTTAGACTTCGCTGTGAGAAAACTTTGGAGCTACAGCAGGTTGCAGTCAGCATTTTGACCTGTTGAGGGGATTGTTGCTCTGTCTCACTGTTAAACGGGTAAGAACACTAAATGTTTACTAGCTGAGCAGGTCAGTAAGTTCAGCTAAAAACAACCTGCCATGCTGGCAAAGAACACAAAACTCAACACACACAAAACATACACACACACACACAAAAACCTCTCATATTTATTGTCCTTCAAACCTTCAAACGGCAGGAAACAAACATCCTCACAAAACTCATCCTGTGTCAAACACCATTGTCAGCTTTGCAAACAAATGAAATTGGTTTGCTTTAAAGTTCTTAGATTACGTTTTTTTTTTCCATGTAAACTGGCAATACTTGATCTGTTTATGATGTGTTAGTTGCTATTTACTCTGTGTTTGTTGAAATTGTGATCAGTTCCATGTGGACCGGAGGGCCAGGCTGTCTGGCCGGATGGGTGGGATGATGAGCTGCGAGGTGTGTGCGTGAGGAATATTTTACTCCAAAACAAAGCATGAGGAAACATTTTATTTGAGTGCAAACACAACTGAAATCAAAAACTAAAACCATGGAGACACTTGAAGAAGACCAAAAGTCTACAGCCATGCTAACACTCTGTGAGACTGCACATGAGCGCAGCTTTAGCTAAATACTAATGATTGCATGCTAACATGCTCATGCTAGTGCAGTAACAATGCCAACATGCTTATGTTTAGAAAGTCAAATGCTTACCAATGCGACACTTTACTTAAGCATGTTAGTGTGCTAAGTTTCCCTTTGCCAGTAAGCATTGAGCATGAAGTTCCACTGAGGCAGACGGGCACACCATTAGTTTTTTGGTATTTGCCATAAACTGAACTGAAATATTTACCTGAAGATGGCACTAAAGGACAGGTCAGAGGATCAAGGTTAGTATGATTAATTTGTCATTTGTCACTTTGGAAAAAAGCAAGAGAATGACCCTAATTGTCATCCATTGAGCCATGTTGCATGGCCTTAAAATATGTGCATAAAACAGACTGACATAAAAAATAATGAATTCAAATTTTCATAAAGCTGTAACATTTAAATTGCTATTGGCCTCTGTGAATAATATTTATAGTCTTAGATGGGTCACAATGATCAACCTTTTGATGATGGTAGTGCACTCATTCTATGTTTCTCTATGTGAAATTGCAAAATTAAATTAATATATCAAAAACAACAGAAACATACATATCGATATAGAAACTGAGCTGAAACTACATAACATCATCTGGAAACTATGTGGAGTTACACATTTGAAAATATAATTAACAACCGATGACAAGTTTCTATAGTATTGGGATGTTTAGTTGCTTAATGGCAAGCCGCGTGATGTTTATGGAAACTCTGACCCAAAGCATATGGCCTTCACTGACACGAGAGAAAGAAACACCACCCACAACACGCACAAAAACAATCCTTCAACGTCATATTTGATTTTGTAGGAGTCCTGGTGATGACAGACAACTGCTGAGCATCATTTCCATTCATCCTCATCCAAACAGTATAAACAAGATGATGTAAACTCAGAGAGTCTCGTGCTCAACCCAGACCTGTTTGTAATGTTTTCAGGTCAGGTGAATAACAAAAAGCATGACACTCTCCATTATAAAATCTAAATTCTAATGCCTTTGTGATTCATGAATGTTTTTCCTCTAATGGACTTTATACTATCTTCTGACAATGCATGCATGTGCTCCGAATCACACGAAAAGGAGACTTCACCACGTGTGTAAACAAACTGCAATTAAGTTATTTTGTATGGAACAACATAATGGGAGCCATTACTGCAATTATGGTGGCCAAAGTGTGTGTGCTCTTTATTCTTGATGTTTGATACAGGTTCATATAAACACATTATCCTGAATTTATGAGCTTAATGGAGGCTCATCAGCGCTTGTTTGTCAGGAAACATGTTTTTTATTATGTTTGTCTGTTTATTTGGGTGCACATGAGTGTGTAAACTGATTTGTGTAATTGTGGCTGTGAGTTTGTGTATCTCCGTGCGACTGCATGAGGGTGAGTGTGTGCATCTGCAGCCCTGCACTCTGTGTGCATGAGCCAGAAGGGTTAAGCAGCTGGGTGTGATATTTGTAATGTAAAGACATGGCCTGGTGCCGGAGGGACCTTCAAAGGAGCCCTGTGTTTTTGACAAGGACCTGCAAGCACAAGCCACCGAGCTCTCAGATTAATGCTGTGCGTGTGTTTGTGTTTGTTTGTGTGTTTGCGTCATTGCATCTGCCAGTGTGGGATGGCCCTCACACCTGTGCACAGGAGATTCTTTGAAGTGTCTGATCGTCTCCTGCATGCCTCCTCCAACCTTAGTGGCAGGATCCCAACACCACACACAGTTCACACGCAGAGACACCGAGCGAGGCCAAAGTGTGGGCTCTCCTGTGGTGAGCCGGGAGATGGAGAGAGCTGATGGGGAGGAGGGAGGGAGGGAGGAGGCAGTATGCGAAAAAAGAGAAAAGCAAGAAAGAGAGAGAGGCAGTGAAGACAGAAATGTGAAAAAAAGCAAATAAAACAGAAGACGAAGTGAAGAGGGTACACTCTAACTATGATAGAGGGAAAGAAAGAAGGAGGATGAAATAGTGAGTAAAGAAGTGAAAGAGGTAGGAAGGTTGTGAGGGAGGGCAGAAAGGAAGGTCCCCTGCCGTTTGGGAACAAGGGCAGAGACGGGAGAAGTGCCAGAGTGGCTTAAATCAGCAGGGAGAAACTCTGCAGGTGGAGGAAGTGATCAGAGAAGGTCACATGATGTCTAGGAAACCTCCATGGTAAACAAGGACAGATGAGATGAGAGCTGATACGAGACACAGCAGGGGAGATAGTGAGGCTGTTAGCCACAGTTTGTGCCTCTCATCTGTTATCATTACATGTGTGTCACTGAGCTTAGTATGGCACTCTTTTAAAAACACAGGTCACGTAGCAACACATAGTACACATCGGTTTGAAAGCTAATACCTGGATCCTTATAGCCTGTTATCATTGCTGCACAAACTGAGACTGTTTCTCAGCACTCACAAAGATGATATCCATAAGAAATATATGATATTATGTAAAGTATACAACAGAAGAAATATTTAATGTGTAATTATATTTGCTAATAAAAATTAAGGGAAAAAGCAACAACAGACAATATAGATAAAAAATTTTAGCAAGTTGTGCAACTCTGTGTGTTACTTCCCTCTAGACTTGCAGTTTTATAATCAGGTTAAAATATTTGGTTTACTTTTGCAGAAGAGACTCTTTCATGTCTGAGTTTTAAAAAAACTGACTTAAATTTATTTCAGATGCAACACCTATCTTAATATTATTGTCACTTAAGTTTGATCAGGATCTTCTCTTGGAGGGAGAACTAGGCACATGTTAAAAAAACAGAACAGTTACAAAGAATAAAGAAAATAAATGCAGCAGGGTTTAATGAAAATAATCTGAGCTGTATGACAATGATATATGAGCATAAACTGGGTTAAGGAAACTGCTAGGATCCTTGCATAAACTCTTTTTATGTTTACTGTTGTTTCTACACTGTGCATGTTGCTTTATGGGCCTAACACCTCAGGCTTTAGTAATAAGCTGCACACCTTAATGAGGGCGGCAACACAAAACAGCCTCTAACATATGTCTATCAATGCTTCGAGTAATTACTGGTGTCAGTAGGTGCATCAAACTCATTAAGTGGAAACTGGCAGATTTATGTTCACAAGTCAACCCCAGAGGCGATGTGTACAGTCGCTGTGATTAATTAACAGTCTGGTCGTGTAATGTAACAGTTCACCCGGCTCATCGGAGGTCTCCCATGGTGGAATTCAAATGAGCCAAATGAATGGGAGGACCCACTTGGGGATCCCAAGAGGAGCAACAGGGGGTACAGGCACAAGCATGAGGGTCTAAAAGAGGAGCTTCAGTGTATGTCTGTATGCCCACAGCCTGCTATACAAGGCTTTAAGCAGTGTGCCACTGATGGACATTGAGAGTTCACTGTAGGGAGTCTCCTCTCAAACTGGAGCACTGTTGAGCCAGTTTAATGTACTTTTTAAGGAAACCCCCCCTGGAAGGAAACAGGATTTTGTTCTTTTTCCTTTAGGTTGTGTTTTCTTGCAAGAATTACAGAATGTTAATGGCTGCATGTACAACAAGAGTCCTACCTCTCTGTAGCATGAAGAGGCAAAGAACGCATGAGGAGACTGTAGTTACCTATGTAACACATAGAGGGCAGTAGTGTCTTGCAACTACTCATAATTGACAAATGTGGTAAACATTAACTCATGCTTAGAAATGCAGAAAACTGGATATGGATCAAACATGTAATCACTCTAGAAAGTAGAAAATTCTTAGAAAACATGAAAACAAAGTTTTTTTCTTTTAGAACTACTGAAAGAAAATGTGACTCCAGTCAACTGGAGGTCATTTAAGTGTTAAAAAGAGTTACTGTTCTGAGGCTTTACTTAAGAAAAATAAGCTTTAATTGCCATCTCATTTCTCCTCCACATGTTGTGGCACATCAAAAAAAAAATATCTGTAGCAGCTATTTGTTTTTCCAGTCTTTTCACTAGGTCTATAAAACACACACACACACACACACACACACACCCACACACACACACACACACACATCCACTGCTCATCAGGAGTCTACTTCTAAGGAATGATCTGGCGGCATCTTGAGTGGCAGCTCGCCTTTGCGTTGCACTCGAGTGGTCACCGACACTGGCTGATTGCAGGAGGTTGCCCTCTCATATTCCCTCAAAAATCTCTGGCCACGGTCCCAAAATGATCTGTCCAGCCGAGCGCACCAGCATTAGAAAAAAAAAAGAGCAGCCTCCTCTAACGTCTCCACTGTTTAAAGGCTTCTTGAACTGCAGTCTTCTGCAATATCTTGCAAAAAGTCATGAGTCATGCAGTGTGAAGAAACAAACACAAGTACCTGAAGTTAATGCAGCAAGACACATAAACACAAACTTTTAGCATATTTGTTGGATTGAAATATGAAAGGTGTATTCATTTATTTATCAAAATTAAGAATAGGTGATGAACACATTTTCCCCCAAAGAAACAGTTAACCCCTAAAAAACCTCTGTTGTAGCTATTTAACCACATTGATGGAAAGTTGGGTTCATACAGCTTTGTCTCATTTCTGGAAGGCCCCTAATTCAAACTTGATTTGGAAACATGTAATTTTCCCAAAAAAACTTTATTATAGTGGGCATAATGCATTGGTGTGCACCCTGTATAATTCTAACATAATTCTATTACCTAAATGTATGGCTTCTCTAGCAGTGCTAATATACAGGAAGATGGTGATAACGTTTTCTCTTCTTGCATGTTTTTTGTGCACACATGTTGAGCTTGCCGCACCCACTTCAGCTGGTGTGTGTGTCAATGCTTTAAGCTTAGCAGATACAGTTAAGATTTTGGCTTAAAAAAAGGTCAAATCTAGAATAGTGGAAAAATTGACAGTCGCCATGGGCATGTACAATTGCTGAGTTTTCATTTTTGGACGTATGGTTCCTTTAAATTTTGAACTTGTCTGGATAAGAACATGAAATGTTTGATTGGAAAATGCTTCATCCGACAAAGAGAGAGCTATTACCCAGACAGCATTTGCACTTTGATGAGCAATTAGCTCGACCATAGTGTCAATCAAAAGCCACAACTGAAGACTTGCAGCAATCTGTTTCCACTTGCAATTGTGCTGACTGCAGGTTCCTAAATGTTATTCTGCTGGGAGGTTCACAGACCCAGGCTCTCCTGCATTGGTTATAAGGACACACATGTGTGATAAGAAGGGATGTGGGGAGTGGTAAAGTTACCTGTTGTAGGTTGTTTTGACCTGTTTTTTTAAATGGTCCTATTTAAGTTTTAGCGCTCCTTTTTTTGTTAATTGTGGGTGGGACTGGTTTGCGCAATGTTTCCATTTGTTAAATTGTCTGATCACGTCAATCTATCATTACAGTTGGCAGAGATTTTCGTCATCTCCATCCAATTTGACATTTTAAACTTTCTGCTACAAACTTTCTTCAGTTTTAGAACAAAAGCTGCCACACACAATGCCTCATTTTCCTGAGGTCGAAGCCCTTAAACTGCATGGTTGTTCCCGTTGAGTCTTTAACCTCCATTGTTTGAATCCAGGTTTCAATGGAGGATCCTTTTGTTTTGGTTCGCCAAGATATAACTGGGGCGTAATTCATGGGAATTGGGGGGGGCTGCTGCAAGTCAGTAGTGACCCTGAATGCTGAAAAGGCCTTCTGATCTTCCTGAAGCAAATCATTGATGGTAGGTAACCTCTGCCACTGATGCTTTGCTCCACTAAGGGCGGAGGTGAAAGGAGCCAGCGTGGCCCTTTGACATCCCAGCGGGGACCCTGTAATCCAACGCTCGTCAGTTCTAATCCATAGCTTCAATGCCACAAGGAAACCAGCAACATAAAAGTTTCAATTGCTAACATACCTCTGTTATTAACAACCAAGTAGGAACCTCAATGCAGGTGAGTGGAAGACAAAAAAAGGCTTGTTGCGTAATTTACCTTTGATTCTGGAAGTAAAATGATAGGTTTCCACTTGGACATTGGTAGACTCTGATTGGCTATCCAGGGCCAGAGAGGAGTCAAGGGTCAAGTCACTGACATCTGAGTTGGTCTCTTCTCTTTCCATGCTTGTGCCATGCAAGTTTCCATGAGAAATGCCAAAACATTCAAGAAGAACTATCTTTGTGATGTTTAAAGATGTGAAGAGTGTTTGAACTTCCTGCACTAACTTACAGGAGCCTGCGAGACAAAAAAAAGATCTCAATGGTTTACAAATTTAGAATTTGTTTAAGGTTTTCTGATCTGTTTTTCTTGTTTTTTTCACTGTATTTTCATCCAGTAATACTCTTGAAAATACCAGTCTTTTGTTGGATAAATAACTCAAGGCAGATTGGAGTGGTTGTTCCGATCTCTCACAAAGAGCTCCTCTGAAACTTCAAAGCAGGGCTAGACGTCGGCTTTGAGGCCTCGATAATATTCACAGCTCAGAAATGACAAAAGACCTCCACAGGTGGTTTATTCTTTAAACTATTAAACAATGCTGCACCTTATTTGTTCCTCACTTTTTCTTGAAAACCTGTTTCAGCATGTTGATGGATGAGGTTAAAGGTCACATCAAGGAAAGAGTAAAGAGGGGAAGTAAAGGGGTTGAATTATTGACACAAACTGTAACTTTTTTGGAAAAAAATCTTCCTTGTGCTCCCTTTTGGTGGCTTAAATAACCCAAATACAGTGTTAAATACTTAAGTGATTCACATGGAAATTATCCTGAGGTATCAGTTTAATGTGGAGTCCTGCCCTATATACTCCCTTTCAATTAGATCCAGTGTTATAACTTGTCTAATCCATTGGAATATAAAAACAGGTATACAAAGGAAAATATTAGTATCCAGGTCATAGCTCAAAGCAATCTAGGACTCGGTTCTCTTTGTTGTCAAGTCATAAATCTCATAATCATGCCTCTAAGGTACACATATTGACTTTCCACTAATTATTGCAAAGATTGAGTTTTACCATGCGATTCATCCCCCTCAATCTCCAAACTAAAGCCTTTTTGTTTTGTGCATTGATTGCACTCATAAAGCACGCCACGCTGAATCATCCTAATCCCCTGGATTTATTTTTTTCTCCATAGTGAAAACTGTTGGTGGCAATGGTGAGTGGATTATAAATAAGAACAGGTCAGAATGGTTGTGGATGATATGGAGGATTGAGTCCATTCACCACAGACTAAGTCTATGGATTAAACAGCACAACAATGGTGGACAGGATGGTTATGCGTGTCAGAGGTAAAGCACAAATGGCTCTTTTGTTGATACTTCCCCCCATCATGAGTAACAAGAAGTCTATTCTTTTAGATTTTCAGATTCTCTAATTTAAAACAACACATAAAGTATATCTTTTAGCTAATTCTTTATTATTTGTTTCAGATATTTGTAGATAAGATAAATAGTTAACAACCTTGGCATCAGTCAAAACATTCAGTTGCAGTAAATGCAGCCAAACCGTCCATTATATACTTTAAAACCTGGGAAAAACTCAACCAAGTTGTATATGGTGAATCAATGTTCAGCCAGGAAGTAGCTGTGACATTATTCAGGGGCTGAGTACTTCAAAAGACCTGGACCACAAATGTGTTTCTTTGTAAATCATGAGGGTTTACCTGAATCTGTGGCTCCTTCTCAAATGGAAGGTTTGAGCCTCTCGGGGAGCAGAACTTCATCACCACGGGCACTAAAAGTGACCGTCATACATGTGCCTCCATTTATCTGTAACATTTACTGATAACATTCAAGACCAAAATACCCAGTTAATACCCAGATTCCATTACGTACATTTTGTGGTTTTTGACAAGTCAGGGTGAGTTTTTTTTAGTCTGAAGTGGAAGATCCATTGAGTTTCTACTGTCCTGATGTCCATGAGGAGCCAGTCTGACTGGCTCACTGGATGTAGACTGTGTGCATAAACATGCTTGTGGGCGACTATTTGAGTTTGCATGCTTTGTCCCTTCTACGTTTTCAGTGTAAGTATTTTATAAGGACACCATTGCTGCACCCTGACCTTAACACCACCAAAGACAATCGTGATTGGCTTTAAGAAAATGAAAAAAAGGAAAAGCCTTTCAGCAAAATGATAGTTGGCGCACCAAGAGCTTCATTCTGGTGCTGACACAGCACTGTGCAGATAGACCTGACTCTGCAGGAGTAATAGATAGCTCATCTCATTTTGGAGCCGAGCCAGCAAACAGTCACGACTCTGTTAATAGTAGCTGGGCCCCTCTTATAGTGAGGCAGTAACAAGCTGATAGTATTAGCAGAGTGTAGGATGGGCTTGGCTCTGTGTGGTTTGGATGTAGGATGGGCCAAAGACCAGCAGCAGAAGCAGAGGACAAGGGAAATATTTTACTTCTCAAAACTGTTCTCTCCATAATGTTGTCAAACACCTGCGATAAAAATCTGAGCCTGTCTGTGGCAAAAACAAACACTTTTAGCGAACATATTTACATTGATATTGCACGATTAACTGAAAGGATTACTATAATTTCACAGAAAATAAAATTAATAGTAAGAAGAATAATACATCTGTAAAGACAGAATTTTCTCCTGAAGTTAAATATAGGAACAACTTGGAGAATCTTACATTTCATAATCCTTGTGCAACACCTACAAAGGTGCTAATCCTGTCACGTGTGCATGTGTGTCTGTACGTCAAAACCCTCTAGTGTTTCCATTAGAGTGGAGGAGAGAGGTCTGACTTTTTCAATAGATTTTAAGTCACTCATGTTTCACCTTTGCACCTCTGGAAAAACCTGTCACATAAAGGAAGGTTTGTGGATGTTCAGAACAGGGCCCCATTTCCGAGTACTTAGCTGTCATGTAAATCTGAGGGTGTCATCTTAAACCAAAAAACACACAGTCTTGTTTGGAGCTCTGTGTGTTACAGTTTGTAGATCAGTGCAGGTACTACTGTGGGGCATGCAAATCAAGTGGAAAAATAAATACATACAATTATAGATTAAAGGATCAAAAATAACAAAGTCCTACACTCCTCCTAAAACTCAGCTTTCTAAAGTGTGGCTGTGTAACATGGCCAAGTGTGTCGGTAAATTATCAGTGTGAATCCTTTTAACTTCAATCACCATCTTTGGGATGTGGAGATGATTGCTACATGGTGTAATTGAAGAGTAGATCAAAAGCCGAGGCAGAAGTGCTCGCTGAAGACGAGCGTCGGGCCGAGTCGACGGAGGGAGCTGCAAGTACAGACTGTGACACCGCTGGGAAACTGAGTCCCACAGATTACAGGCCTGGGATTATCATTACAACAGTCACTGGGTGAGAAGCAAGTCCTGCCCAGAGTAATCTGATCTGCAAATTTGATTTATACAATACTGTGTAACTCGTTTTTGTTGGGTGCATAATGCTGCAGCAGTTGCATTTGCATGATTAATGAAATTGGAGCTACAAATTTCTGTTATTGCTCATGTTGTAAAAATTGTTGTTGGGGAAAGATCTTGTTTTTTTATTTGTCTAATGGCTGTGTAGACTATGACTTTATGCACCTATGACGTAAAGATTATATGTGCGATAAATATGTCCAAAGTTATGACAACATGATATAAAAGGGTAAGAATTGTCCGTAAAAACTGAAATATTGTTCTGAAAATGCTTTAAAGCAGAGTTGTGTTAAAGGGCCTTGCAGCTATTTGCAGAAGTTGTTTGAACACACTCTCAGACGGCGTCCCATTCACAAAAACTCTAAAGTATAGAGGTGAACTGAGGTTATAGCCGGTCATTTCCATTCCATTCCTGACA
>JAPZDZ010000023.1:18711633-18721801 GCA_029783805.1 Acanthurus tennentii | reverse complement strand
CCACAGCGCGTGTCCTCTCTCCCCCTCTCTGACACTGGAAGATTCAGGACTACACAACACTGCACTGCAGCTCTCTCGGTCTCTAGACGAGACTGTAAAATAACGTAGAATAACGCAGTAACGCATCATGTAGTAACGGTAACTGAGTTACTGAATTTAAAAAATAACGCATTAGAGTACTCGTTACTGCCAAAAATAACACCGTTACAGTAATGCGTTAGTCCCAACACTGCAAATACCATATTTCTAAGTGGCTATACGACATTAAGATCTCACTAGAAACTACTTATTACCTGGTAATGAAACAGTTTGCTTGAATTATCCTGATGTAGCTAAGCCCACTCATCTAGTATTTAAAGTAGGGCAAAATAACTTCACTGCAATATTTACAGCTACAATAAAACAAGATAACAATTAATAACATTTAATTATTTGTTTCAGATCACCATAATGCAACTGAACGGTTTTCCTCTGTTAAGTTTCAGTGTTGTCCTGTTGTTAAAGCTGGCCTTGTTGCATTTCGGACAAAATACATCACTCCCACAAGGCAACAGCTCCCATGCAGTCCTGCTTTGAATTCTGATGCCTTTCCCTTCTAGTTCACTTCCTCCACTGAGAAAGAGGAATAATTTACCATCCATTACTCTCCTGCCCGCACAAACCCATGTAAATGTGGTCAGGTGATGGCACTAGTTAGAAACTTGAAGCTTTACCCTCAGCGTTGTTACGGGGCCCCAACCCCCATTAGCCTTCATGTTCTCCTCACTCTGGGATGCTATGCTAATTAGGACTGAGACGGCGGGTCAGTCACTGAGGATACGTGGAAAAAAAAAGAGGGCTTCAGGGGAGGGGGGGGAGAAAAAGAGAAAAAGAGAGAGAGAGAGGACAGAAAAGAGAGACAGAGGGGTCTAAAAAAGAGGGAGAGAGAGTCTTGAGAGGGAAAAGGTGAAGACGTGGGCCCTTTGAAAGAGGATGCCGCCCGTCGTTCACAGTTGAGTCACCTTGTTGTGAACCCGTGACCCTAAAACCTCTTTAAAAGGCGGGTGAGTGGGTCAGTGGTCAGGCCGTAACAGAGCCCAGGCTGAGGCCAGCCAGCGCTCTCACAAAAGACCTCACATCAGTGATTCTGCCGAGCAGGAGGAGGGAGGAGGGAGGAGGAGGGAGGAGGAGAGTGAGGAGGAGGTACAGAGGGATGAGGATGTGGTTGGCTGGTGTTTAGTATTCGGAACATGCATGAGAGGGAGAAAGAGAGGGAGAGAAGGAGGGTACTCTTCTCTCCTTAACCTCCTGCCCTCCAGGAGTCTTTTGCAGTGTTGGCCCATGTAAGTCTTATATCCCTTATATCCTTTTATCTGGCTTCATCTCCCTCCTCACCATGTTAGGTCCTGGATCAGCTCTTTCTGCTGAGGGAGAGAGGTTAACAGGGGGATGGCTAACATCTTAATCCAACTACAACAACCAGACTAAACAGCGATGGTCCTGGGATCGTTGAGCCCTTACTGCTCTCAGCCTGTATATGTGGGAGAGACTTTTAAGGAGACACGGTGTTAGTTTAATTACACCAAGTGGTTTTGCTTTAATAAGCTACGAAACCCTCAACACAACTTAAGCTGACAAAGCTGGATTACAATGGAGGTCTGGTCTTTATTGCAGTTCTGTAAACATCTGTGTGAAAACAAGGTTGAATTTGTTTGAAAGGTGATCATTTTTTAAATAATTAGTAGTTATGATCCGCATACACGTCATACAGTTATGAAAAGGTTGTAACAACAGCTCTGTTACTTTCTGAATGCATTTTGTCGCATTGTTTCTCAGCCATCTAAACATCTGTTAATCCTTTTTAAACAAAACTCAGAATCCACTAACAGCTTTTTGAGGCTCAGCTAAATAACTCTAAATAAAGAGTTTAGCTGAGGATGATGGGAATGTTGTTAGCTTTGTGGTTATCGTGTCATAAATCGAAGAACTGCAGGAAATAAAAAATGACCTGATGATGGCGGGTCATTCAAGTTACATGCTAATCCCATAAGAAACAAGCATGTCTGAGGCAGTTTATATGTAAAATCCATCCAGAAGTCGTTGAAATATTTTGGTCTGTAGCAAAGTGTTCAACTAGCGAACAGAACAAAATTTACATCCCTGGAATAAAAATGAAACACATGAATAGTTTGCCTTTATTTCTTTGTGTGTTGGAGCCGAGGCACCGCCTTTGTTTGTAGTGCCGAGGGCCCAGTTTCATCTTCATGCAGGAGGCTGTTTGAAGTAGCTTGAGTTGAAAGAAAGGGGGGACCCCGCACCAACACTCACCTGCCCACACAAGAGCTCTTTTATGTGGTGTTTTGGTATAGTGCGCTCGTGTGTGTGTGTGTGTGTGTGTTCATCCTTATGCCAGCCTCAACAGTCTGATAATCTGCCCAGCCAGATGATTCCTCTTGATTTTCTTGCGTCAGTATTGTGTTGCTCTCTCTTCGTATCTCTCGGTGCCTCTCTCTCTCTCTCTCTCGCACTCATCTTTCACCTCTCTCTCTGTTTTCTTTCCTCAACATGCATAATGTGGCCTTCTGCATCTATCACACCGTCTCACTTCTCCTGTCTCATTCTTTCTACAAAGGAGTCATGAGGTTCAGGTCTAAGGCTTTACAGGATCTTGGGTCGAGCTTCTGGCTTTGAGGTGTCTGCAGCGTTCTGAGGGGGGGGAGTTTGTGTGTGTGTGGCTGCGTGCGTGTGTGTGTGTGTGTGTGTGTGTGTGTGTCAGATCTGGAGGATTACAGCTAAGGCCTCTATGGGGGGAAACTAGCAGCAGGTATTGTCTTAGCAACCGCAGCTCCCCTTTGAAGATCTCCTCCGTGGCCTATCATTAGACCGAAGCCTGCCATGTCATTCTGAGCGATTACACGGGAAATGTCATCTCTTGTAAAATGTACATTATTTGAAGGGTTAGCTGTCACCCCCTCGCGCCCGCGTTGTCTGCAGAGAGGTTTTTTTGTTCCGTCGAGGTTACGAAACAAAGTAGTGACCGCATCGGGTAATTGAGGTCAGAGCCCAAAAAGTGGGAGAGGGGCACGTCCCCTCAGTGAGGAGTGAAAAAAAGTTTGTTTGTATACAGCTTAGTTGAAATAGGGCAACGGGCACTGCAGGGTTCATGGGTAGTTTTTCTCCCCCTCTGCTCCCTTCTCTGCTGACTCTCTCTCTCTGCTTCTCCTCCACTTGTGCCTCTCTACCTCCCTTCCTCCCTCCCTCCCTGTTGCTCAACGGGTCCTCTCACAGGGCACCGGAGTGAGTAATGCGGTCACATGACCTCTTGGCGGCACGTCTGTCATCTGGCTCAGTGGGCCGTGTACTAACGAGGGCATCCCATCACTTGTTGTCTATAAATACCGCCACCACCCTTCCTCCCCTCCATCCTCTTCTCCTGCTCTTTCTCCCTTGCCCCCTCACCCCCACCCTTCCTCCCCCCTTTCGGTCCCTCTCACTCTTCAAAAGGGGTCTTGCCTGTGTGTGTGTGTGTGTCTTTGTGTGTTCGTGTTTTGATTTTGCGCTTGGGTGTGTGCATACATGTGAGTCAGGGCTTTTGTGTGTGCGTGTCGCATTTATTTACTCGCAGAATTAACTTTTTTTTAACATGCACACTTGCAGGTGTGTGTGTGTGTGCGTGTGTGTAGATTAGGGGCCAACCTGCATGGTCAATAAGGGCTTATAAAGCCAAAGCTTGGGACCGCTTGGCCCTGCGTCCACATTCTTACCAACGGAGAGTCTCTGCGCTGCTCCTCACCACGTCGTCGCTCAGTGGGTGGCAAAGGGGAAAAAAGTGGTGATGGAGTTTGAATAAACTGCGGCGTTTTGTTGTGGAAGTCCTTGTTGTTGCCAGTTTTGTTCCTCTCACAGTCAACCTGAATGTGCTCCTGACCGAAAGTTTCTGCAAAATGATGAAAAACTCCAGCATTTGTGATTTTCATTCAACATGCTGAGCGCTTGCTGAGCTGGCTGAGCGAGTGTTAAACCCAAAAAAGCTTTCCAAGGTTTTCTTAATAAGGGCTTAATTGAGCAGTTAGTGTAAGTGAACAAACTGGAAGTTGTTTTTGATTTCCAGAACATTCCACGGAAAAGAATGACGACCTGCTTTGGTTTCAGCCAATTAGAGTGAGATAGTGAGGTCTTGAAAAGTGAAGCCAGGGGGGCAGAATGGAGTCTGCTGGCGGAGGCGGTGAGTGTTGGCTGCAGCTCCCTGGCAGCCTGACAGACTTGCCGTACGATGCTGGGACAGGGGTGTGTTTGTGTGTGTGTGTGTGTGTGTGTGTGTGTGTGTGCATGTGCCTGTTCTGGAGCTTGGGATCGTGAGACTGGTATCAGTGTCACTGTCGGCTAATCTCTGGATATTTGCAGGATGTTGCCACTTTGATTTGCCATCATCGCAGACATATCTGTGGATTTGGGCAAACAAGAGGATTGTTGTTTTAGCATTCACATAGTTTGCTGATGGAATTACTGTGTCCGGTAGCCAGTGAGTGGAGTTTTCATTGCTGGATTTGTAGAAAGAAGATGTATTTGCACGATTATAGTCTGGTGTAAAAATATGGCAAAAATGGATGCCTTTACACACAGTTAAGCAAGGTGTTTTATTGGGAGGTGATGTAAACAATTACAAAATGAAAAGTAATCTGCTAGAAGACAAAAATTTAACCTTATTGCAATATTTTTTGCTGGTGTCCAACCTCATACCCTGCACATTGTTATTGGCTGAAGGCTACAAGCCCACCACTAAAGTTTTAAAAGCCAGAAAAAAATAACAGTGATAATATTAAAATACAGGCACGAGCTGGGTCTCTGCAGATACAGACTGCCATACACCTACAATGGAATATAAGCGTCACTGTTTTATTTACTTTCATTCCACCACTGGCCCACACTGGAGCATGAATGCAACTAAAAGGTGTAACCCAACATGCAGTGCACGTTTAAAAAACAAAATAAGGAACTAAAAGAGGTGAAAAATCTCTGTAGAGCAGCAGAGTTAAATTTTAATTATCTGTTATTCTATTAATACAAGGGATTCCTATAGACGTAATTATTTTTTCAATTGTTTTTACAAAAATATTGGATTATTGCAAGTTTTAAAAGATTACATGAGGTGTGTGTGTGTCTAGTTGTACAGAGATGATAATAAGTGAGAAAGACCGACAGTAAAAGTGTCTCTGAAGTGCTTGTGAATGGAACAGCTGATATGGCCAAACTACTCATTCACTCTAATAACAACCCTCACACTTCTTGGAAAGATCTAGGAGAAGGAGGGATCACAGACAGTGGAAAAAAAAAGGGATAGGAAACAAAGTAAGGAGATACCATAAGAGGAGAGGTTGGTTGGGGTCATGGTTGCATCATGTTCTCTCTCTTAGGCTCTCAACTTCCCCTCCCTCTTGTCATTTTTTCTCCTTCCTGTCTTTGCACTCTTCTGACACTAAGGAAAAAGGGAAATATGGAACTAACAGAGAAAAAATGCACATGTTGGCTGCAAAATTAGTCAAAAGAAATCCTGTCTGTAACAACAACTGTCATTTTACTTATTTCCAGTCCTTCTTCACTCAAAAAGTTCTGCTCTCTATTGCCTATCACCTCCAGGTCAAGTTATTAGACATGCAACAGTGATTGATGTCTTATTGAAAATCAACAGCGGTGGTCTATGTTGTATGATTTGTCAGGTGAATCCAGATGTTTTAGTTTTTTTTTTTAAGGTATTGTAGGCAGTTTTAATAGTGCATTGTGGAGAGGACAGAGGGTCCCGTAAAAAAAAGCAAACACACCTCTTAACAGGCCAAGGCCAGAGGGAACTCCACGCTCAGATCTCTGAGAAAGACAGCGCAACATGAAAGGTGATGCCTTTTGGAAATGTCCGTGTTAAAATGAAAGGGCTTTTTAAATCAGTCCTCTGCCTTCTCATTCCACGCAGTGATGTATGGCTTGGGTTCAGAAATGAGGTGCTCTCTGCAACAGTTTCCTTGCAATTACAGGGCGCTAACTTCCAAACCAGCCAGCTGAGGAGCTCAGAGCAGATGCTGCTGTCCTTAGATACTCAGTCCCACTGTGGGGTTTAGCCCTCTGGTGACTGCTCCCTCTGGCTGTATGGTCAGTTTACTTTACCTTGATTTAGTTTTCTCGTGTGTTTTGATCACAGATGCAATGCTATTTTGTGTGCTTGTTTTCCTATGTGCATTATGAATGTAAACATGGGTGCAAAATGCATGCATGTTGTGCTGTATGTGCATGCACGTATGCACATGTCCTGGTATGAGTTGGTGAGTCAGCGTGCGTCTTTGTGAAATTCCTAATTTGAAACACATGCTAGTCACAGCTGGACAGGTTTCTCTCACAAGACCTTCAAATGTCTCACCACATTCCCAAGTGGGGGCAAATTTTGACAATCTTTCTAGGAAAAGGGTGCCGGCGTCCTCAATGCTCGTTTGAGCTTCACTCAGATTACCTTTCACCTCCACGTTTTCCAAGTGTGTGTGTGTGTGTTTGTGCAGCTCAGAAAGAGAGGCCAGTTGGAAATGAACGTGGCCCCCAGATGCCTCCAGACTCTGAGCAATGACTCTCACACTTGACACACATTTTCACGTGCACACACACACACACACACACACACACACACATCATCTCACACAGATGTTTTTTTCCTTCCACCACCCCCGACCCCCCCCCTCCTCTTTCCTTCTTTCTTCTTTTCACCCACATCACCTTTTCAAGCCAAACAAAACGGTTGTAAACACAGGGTGCCAGTGGGGGGAGTGGAATGCCTCAGAGGCTTACACAGGCTTTGGTCCTCTCTGACAGACAGTCCGCCTTGTGTTTGACAGGTCCGTGGGTCTTGCTGCCTAGTTGCACCGCGGTGGTCCCTGCGTGGCCATTGCAATTTCCCATTAGGGGATAAAAGGGGGATGGGTGGCTGTAGAGAGGAGGTATAGAAGAGATGCACAGGTCCGAGTTGACAGTCTCTAAACTGAGATTGGAGGGGGGAAGGGGATGTTAGGGCAATAAAGGAGTGGGAAACGTTGCTGTGACAAAGGAAAACTCTTACAAAACTCCTTTAAAAAAACCTTAAAAAACATGTTTCCCCATGAACTCCACTTTTTCTCCCTTTTTTTTCTGGAGGAAGTTGCTTAACCAACAAAGACCAGCACCTGTTTGTCCTTTCATGAACTGAAAAGCCATTTTAACTCATGCGGATGTTTTGCCATATTCCTTTTAGTGCCATTTATTTACATTTTTCTCTAAATCCTGTACCAGTGCACCAACAACATGATCAGTGCCTTTGGTTTGTATTTACAGCCAAGGCAGTTAGTCAAACCAGGTCAGGATTATGGAAATGTTTGTGGCTTGTTTAGTTCATGCCCTGCAGCTGTTAACACCTGTCTGTCATTGTGCACTAACTTTACACTCCGTCATTAGACCCACGAGTGCGTAAAACACACATGCAAACCAGGACAGGATTGTAGAGGAAGTCGATGCCAAATTCTCTTTGTGCTTGTGTGTATGAGTTTGCTCTTTTGCAGGTGTTCAGCTAATGGCTGCAAGTTGTGAAATTACATTTAAGTAGAAACTGACGGGATTTTAGCCATTGTCCAGGAGATGGCTTTGATCGATTTCCTCCCTTGTTTGTATGTGTAATTATTAAAATGCACTGAAGTGAATCTCACACTGCTCTGTTCTCAGCTCTCAGGAGTCTGCAGGGCTGGCGCTCTCAGTTTTTCATCTGCAGCAGGAGATTGAATATCCTGTAGCAGAACGGGCGTGCGGCCAGTTGAAATGATAGTTCTTGCATTTCTTCTTCAGGAAAGAGCCGGTAATCAAAGTAGCAACTCTTGCATCAGCCTCACAGACCAAACTTTGAAAAAACAGTCGAAAAATTGGACAAAGTGAGATGGAGCATCCTCCTTTTTCCGGTTAAAGGTTTAAAGCTGTGTACCTGAGCACCGCAGGTAGACGGCTGAACAGGAGAAGCGAGCTCCTGATGTCAAGCCAGTAATGAACTTGGTTCCTCTTGTTATCACGACTCTAGAGTTTCCTTATCACCGTGCCACGGCTCCCCGTGCCTGTGTGCCCGGACGGCGGGCTACGTACCCAGACAGACGCCGTCTTGTCCTGCATTCTTTCAGTCAACAGGACCCTACAGTATCTTAGTCACTGAGAAGGGGATTTGGTTACACACAAAGGCCAACGGGCCTGCCATGCTTTGCTTATGAAAGCCGTGTTAGCGCTTCTTGGCATGGGTTGGTTGGTAGTTACAGACTGTTTGATAGCAGGCGCTTTAGATTCTATGTCACAGTGGGTCTACTGTATGTGTATGAAGGATCTGTATTATGTAATTTATCCTATACAAGGCAGAGATGATTTAACAAAAACTTCCTCCATTAATTGTGGAAAAGAAAACAGGACAGTTAACAAATATTTGGCAACCTGTGCCTTTTTTTAAAAAGGAAATTGTCTCTGGAACTCACCAAAGATTTCTGTGTTGTGTAGATGAAATCCAGTATCTCATCATCACCGTATGTTTTCTGAATCAACCTGAGACTTGAGGTTGAGCTTTATAATAATAACAAGCAGGTATTTAACTGTTGGCTTTGCCCCCTTTTAAAAGAAAACTGATTTACATTTTAATTATGTTTGGCATTGCCGTAAGTTTTGTGGCACAAAAGTGCACGTTTCAGTTTCTTGTTTCTTTAGTTGACTCTTGTCTTCTTCTGTCTTCCGCTTTCTCTGTTGCTGTTTGTTTCCATGTCGCTCCCTCCCTCTCCCATTTCTCTTTGGACAGCTGGAGGAGTTGGACGCCTTTCTTGAGGGTAAACAATAGCTGATTTAGGATTTTTTTTTTTTTTTTAAATATAGCTTCAGACCTAAACAGAGGATTAAGGATTCAAAGAGGAACACCACTCCCAGCTGTGTGTGCACTAATTCTGCAGAAGGGCCGCTCACAAAACAGTCTGTGTTTGTCTTCAGGCTGCAGGAGTTGCAGTCGTGGCTTTTAACAGGATCTGTGTGTGTGTGTGTGTGTGTGTTTTCGTCTGTTCACATGCAGTACTGCAGACATGGGATGTGTGTAAACAAGGAGTTGGACCTGAAGCCAGTTCACGGAGAGTGGGGTCCTTGGGGGCCCTACAGTGTTTGTTCCAGGTCGTGTGGTGGAGGAACCCGGAGCACCAGCAGAGACTGCAACAAGCCTGAGTAAGAAAGGATCAGACAGTTCTGACAATCAAAGGATTTACGGTTGTAAATATGTGCAAGTCTCTAAAGAAACAGAGAAAGAAAAAGAGAACAGCTTTGTTTGAATTAGAGTTTTAAACAAGTTAAAGTGATTAACAAACCTACATTTCAAGTTCAGTTAGTCTCAACCAAATGTCAAACAGTCACAAGAGTTAGAGAAAGACTGTTTTCTTAGTGTGAATTTAAACGTAAATAAATTGGATTTAAAATCTCAAGTCATCAGTCAAACAAGTGCAAACAGGGTTTGTCAATTTAAACCAAGTGCGATCCGTCTTTTCTCACCTCAGGCCCAGAAACGGCGGGAAGTTCTGCGTGGGTCGCAGGATGAAGTTCCGATCTTGCAACACTGAGCCATGTCCGCGAGGACGGAAAGATTTCCGGGAAGAGCAGTGCTCTCAGTTCGACGGCAAGCACTTCAACATCAACGGTCTACCTCCCACCGTCCGCTGGGTCCCCAAGTACAGCGGCAGTGAGTAATCCAAAAGCATGTAAATGAATGAACTCGAGCTGCAACATCAGCGACAGATACCAGGCGATAAAAACTGAAGCCAGTGATGCATCATGTTTGGTGAATTAAACTTAAATGCACTTTACATTTTTTAAATTCAGTTTTAATTCACCTCAGTTATGTACCATTTGTATGATTACCTTTAAAAACTTCTGGTGCAATTATCATTGTGGGATTTTCATCGGCTGGATTGAATATAATGTTCTGCAATTTTAAAATACATGAGGTGGGAAAATCCGTGTTAGCGAATGGGTGGATGTATAATTACGACGACGCATCTGCGGTGTGTGTCTTTCTTTTGTCGCACGCTGCATTCCCTTCATAAGAGCTGCCTCGGGTAAAACCTTTACTTGACATTTAACAACAACAACATTAAAGCAACACGCAGCCTTTTCATATTAACCT
>JAPZDZ010000023.1:18640186-18650752 GCA_029783805.1 Acanthurus tennentii | reverse complement strand
ATTTGAGTGTTTTAGCCAAAGCATTTTTCTTGCATGTGAAACATTTCCAGTAAATAAAGGGAATGAGTTTGGTTTCGTATATGATGGGAAAAGTACATGCATGTGCATTGTAATTCTGACTAATGTCCCTAAAGGCCCCTCATCCGTCTTGTTCCCATTAATTGTGGATTTCAATTCTCACAGCAAACACTTAAACTAACAAATCACAGCCAATTAAAGGAAAACTGCTCTCCAGGAGACAAAAATCTCAAACTTGTTGTGACTGTGGGAGCAAAACAGAAGTGAGGATGTTTCACATGAAGGGCAGTTACAAGTATAAGGACTTTTTTTTAAAACATCCATGATTCTGCGCATTATATTTAAAATCATATTAAAAGAAACTGAGGTCATTGTGTTAACTTCCGTCTTTTCACTGACAAATATTTACATCCACATCTGATAAACCACAAAGAAATTGTATCCGTGTTCATAAAAGCCTCCCTTTATTTTCCCCTCAGACTCATAGCAAGTGTTTCATTTCAAATTCAAGGTGCTGGACTACAGCCAAACAATAAAGAGCATCACTGTCCTCACAGTTACGGCCCACACAGTACAGAGATACATCCAAGACATTTTATTTAGGAACCACTCCATGGAAGCTTTATCAACTTCTGTCTGCATCTGGTTCACCTACAAATCTTTTTTCCCCATTCACACTCTTATGAAATGAAAGTAGCTCCTCTGTAAAAATACACTTAAATCATCACCAACAAGGGATGAAATGTCTATGATTTTTTTTTTAAAGGAAAAGAATGGGGGTGCTTCTTGCGTGACACGGTTTGATTAAAACATTGTTTTATTGTATGATAGAATATGTGGTTGTGCTGGAGGCCAAAGTGATTGGATCATATCTGTGATCGTCTCCATCTGTTACAATGGTAGAAAAGAAAACAACAGTTTTAATTCTGTTTACTTCTGCTTCCATCACTCTCTGTTTTTTCATGTTCTTGTGTCATCTGCAGCAGCATTTCCCAATACTTAGACGGGTGTCAGAGATGGTGAAGAGGAACTGAGCCGCAGACGAGCTTGTGTGTGATGACATAGTGACATAATGTGACTGAGTGCCTGATTTCAATGCAAGATTTTTCTGTGTTCTGTATTCAGCTGGTAAACAAAAGGAGCTCAGTTGTTCTCAAATATTGGAGGCTTTTGTTGATGCTCTTGGAAGCTTTAGGGGAAACAAAAGCTCAAGTTCACCTAATTATAATTAATGATGGTTCAGGGTATTCTCAGTGTGCTTACACAGCTTACAATGACTGTAATCAAAGCCATCAGCGGAGTAATGCCTTTCACTCGCTATAATTTAATGCAAACAGTATCTCGTGTGCCTGATGTCAAATCAAACCCGACCGTTTTATCATCCCTTTTTGATCCCCTTCTGTAATATGCCCTCTTAATTGGCTACAAAGTAAGGTCTGAATAGACTGGGCATGGGTTAATTGGCCCCGGTTTCTGGTCCCTCAAGCTTTCAGGCAGGGAGCCCGTCTGCCGAGCTGATGTTTAATTCAGGGGCCCAGATGGAGGCGTAACAGCCTGGCTGTGAGATCCTTGACTCGCACTTTCACCAGACGTGGCTGTGGCTCTGGACGGCCCCGGGGGGATGAGGAGGGAGGTCTTGGTTGCCCCTCTAGTCAATATAATCTGGGACAGCAATGTCACTCTAAGACAAGTGTTTTGAACTGGATAGACAGATGCTTTCTATGGGTCTTGGTCACATCAACATTTATAATGTGCCAAAATCAATTGATTGCAATGAAGGGGTTAGATGCAGAGCTTATCTATAGAGTAGAACCTCTGCAAGAATAACTTGTTTACTAGCATTTTAAGCTCAGTCGTTTAAGGTAAGCAAGAGTCTGAGAGTCCAACATGGAGAATAACATGATTTTTGCATCATGTAACTTGGATAACTGCAGTAAACTGAGCCACCAAGCAGGCAGTTATCACATAGCAGTCTGTGGTACCAATGCGTCTCAAATAAACTGTGGTAAGTAAGCAGGGTTAAGTAAAGCTGTTTAATTTTGATAAACTAAAAAAGATATTTACAGTTTTGTTTTGTTGACTTTTAATCCAAAGGTTACAGGTCAAAGGTTTACTGACAAACATTAAGGCAATGACATGATGTTTCTGGAAAAAAGTACTTATTCACCCTTTAAAATTAAAAGTTAATCAGGTCTGGTGTCAGGATGAAGTGCTGGAGGACGCTGCTGAAAATAGTGAAGAGGTACTTTTTTTGATTAAGTAAAATTCTGAAATTTTGCCTTAAATTAAACGACAAAATTTAAAAAAAAACTACTTTACAAAATAATCAAATACATTAATTGATTGGAACACTGAGAAGAAAGCACTAATGCAAGTGCAAAGTATTTTTTGAATTTATAACAACTCTTTTTTAAAATTAGCAGGGAAACAGCTGTTTGTTCTCTCTCTCTCTCTCTCTCTCTCTCTCTCTCTCTCTCTTTCTGTCTCTCTCTCTCTCTGTCTCTCTCTCTCTCTGTTTCAATGTCTCTTCACTTCCTTGTTGTTTCTCTTCAGTCCGTGCATTCATAAAGCTTTCAACTGAGGGGCTAAAATGAGGGGTTTTGTGGCGCCTGGCCCAAAGTAATCTAATCAGCCTACAGCGTGTGCACACAATAATTATATAACCTCTTGATTTACATAATCTTGCGTAATCCCTCACCCAGCTTTATCCCATTAACCTTGTAATTTTGGGGGGATTATACATGAACCTCAGTGTTAATGAACAATAAGTTGATTTCCTTTAAGTCTTGGTCACTATGACTGAAGAAATGGACTTCAGGGAGCAAGGTAACTTCACTTCTCCTTGTTTAGAAGAAGAAGAAGATATCTTGTGTCTTTTGTTCCTGGCAAACTCAGAAGCTGGACTCTTCTCTCAGGCCTGGAGCAATGTCAGCTAAGTCCAAAGGGAAATTGTGCATCCCATGAAAATGTTTACCCCTTCTTTGGTTACCATCCAGGAAAATTTCTTAAAAAAAAAAAGATTTTCTGTCCATATGTACGGTCTGCAGCCAGTCCTATTTCACCCAGTATGAATCATTTAAGAAGCATCTTAACTTAACTTGCTGTTGTTGGAAGGTGTGTTGAACTAACATGGGAAATGTTAACAGTTTTATTAAGAGTTATTTGTTCAGAAAGCGCATCAGTTTGTTGCAGTTTCATGATTTCTGGTGCAAAATTAGCTCTTCGTATCTTTCACACAGACGGCAGAAGATTCCTTTCACTTGTAGCATATATTTAATGTCTAATCGTATTAGTTGCTGCTTATCCTGGTAAGACTTCCCCCCCATTCTTCCTCTCTTACATCGATGCCTGCTGAATGCTTTCACAGATCAGTTGCAGCCCCTGCAAGTTCAAGTCACTCCCACTACTTCCCCAAAATGGTTGTAGAGAGAAAAGCCAGACCTTTTTCTTTTGACAGGGTTCAAGAGATCACAGTTTATATTTCCTTTTGCATTACTTGGGGTCTCTAAATTGTCTGGTTTTGGTGGCAGTGAGGGGGGGGATACTGTGCTTCAAACAGCATATAGGCCAGGGCTTATCGTAGCCGACTGCTTGGGTGCCGCCACCGAGGAGGAAGCCGCTTATATCATCTTTGTTTTGTTTCTGGCCCAGCTGTTTTTGCTCACCGGGGATGACCAGCTATCTGCTGATGCTCAGGACCTTTGATGTGCACAGGGAGGCTCTCCGTAGAGGGAAATCACTGCAGCACCGATGACCCCAAAACCTACCTCCAATCGTTCTGCTGGAGTTCAAGTTTAAACAACTAAGAGAGATTGTTTTTGTTTCCCTTTTCCTTTTTTTTTAGGGGGTATTTGTCTTAAAGCAAATGAAAACTATGAAAAAAGGAGTATATTAAAGTGAGACATATTGTGATTAAGCTCTGGATATGAATGACTCTCCATTAGGTCTATGTGGTTGTGTATAATTAAGTCCAATCAGAAAAGATACAAGTGTAAGTTTAAACCAAAACAATCCTCAACATTTATTCGACAGTTTGTGTTCAAACAGGATTTTCAGGTCCTTCACATCCAACTCATGGATATCTGTTAAAGCTGAGTTTGTTCAACAGCCGGGATGAATAAACAAACACTTGTTTTCTGAGATTTCACAACAGATTAAGTCATTTGTACTGGCCTGAAGGTTATCCTGTGGTCTGCACTTTGCTTTGTGACTAATGAGAACATAATCCTCCACAGATGAAGCATCTCACTTGTTCCAGGGCTTTTTCTTTTGTTTCTGCGAGTTTAAAATGCTGCCAAACCTGATTAATAATAATAATAAAGGCCATTCTTTTGATGAGTAATTATGACTTATAAGGTCCTTTTTCATCTTTGTTCTGCATTTTTCCTAAGCCAATATTTTGAAATAGTTATAATTATAGTTTATTATCATTTTAATTCTTCTTCTGTCCTAATTTTTAAGGCTTTGTTTATTCATCACTTCATGTTGCACATGACTCTTTTTAACATGTGTTTTGCTGTATTATCCATACAGATCTATTACAGATCTTTACCACATGCTTTACAAATGGTAAGGTAATTCAAAGTGATCTGGGTGGGCTGAAGTTTACGCGCAGTAAAACTTTTTATTTCATCCATGTGATCATCACTAATGTGAATCTTTAAGTTTTTCTCCTTATTCTTGATCGTAACGTTTCCATTAATTCCCCCTTTCTTTTTTTCAATGAGCCAACAGTAATACTCAGCAAAATAGTTTGCAGTTTCATCAATGCTAAATTGTGTAATGAGTCACACCTGATGGCTCGATTTCAAACACCTGCCCACTAATCAGCAGGGGAGTTTATAAAAGAGGGCAGTTAGGCAGTCAGTCTTCAAACAGCATGAGCTCACTTATGAGAGAGTTGAAGTTCGTTGAAAGATTAGAAAGATTTTTTTTTTTAGCCCTCAAGAGCTGGGAGTTTAAAAGAATTTGTGAGGGGATTTGTGTTTAGTTCTGGTAACTAATAGTTTGACTCACTGCTGCAGATGGATTTGGTATGAAACCAAGCCAGAGTCAAAGCTGTGCACAAAAGCAATCTAAACTCTAAACAGTCATCTCAGGCCAGAAAATGTTGAAGCAGGCATTGGTTCAGTCTGTGGGATTTTGCTAAATGCATTCATCAGCTTGGGATCTGGTTATGAGTTAAAATGGGAAAACCTTCACAGTTCACACTGTGTGCCACCACACTAACCAAACAAATGAGCTGAATGTGAGAAAAAGTTGTGCAGACATGCAACATTTTTGTGCATTTCCAGTAAGGCAGGAATGATCTGATCCTTTAATATTCACCCTGAACGAAACTGCTTTAAAGGAAAGTTTCATATTTGGAAAAATAAGCTTATATGCTTAATTAAATGTATTTATTAAAGCTTCAAGTGATTACAAATCATTAAAAGAGGACTCTGAGCATGGGACAAACACAAAAGTAGCTGCAGCACAGTGACAGATTCTTAAACAAAGAGTCTGAGTGCAGTGCTGGAGTGAAAAGGCTTCACAGTGCTCCATGTCTGGCGAGGCCACGAGCTCCGTCTGTACGTCAGGCCTTACATCAGTCTTCATTCCTCTCATCTGCTTCTTCCTGGCTTGGATTAGCTCACATGAAGACAGGATGTCATATTCTCCACCTCCTTTGAATAGCTCAAAGCCTTTGATGTGGGTTCATATGTGAGAAAAGATCAAGAGATCGAAAAAACCTACTCACATCCAAGAGATAAAGCTGTCGGTCATGTCTATCAGCTGCATCTGACAGCAATAGAAAGGCTGTGTTCGTGGTTTAGTGATAAGGTCGCAGATATTTTGCTGAGTGACACTAAACTAGACAGTTTGTCTCGAGCGATAGTGGGATGTGGTAACTAACTGATCAGATCCCTGCAGACAGCTTTTTACATACAAGAAATTCCTGAGTAAAGAGGATAAGCCAAAAGGAAACCAGCAATTCTGAAAGTGATTGCCCTCCTCCCAGTGCTTTGAAGTGTTTCGGCCAGTGTCTGCTCATTTCTCTAATGTGAGGACGAGAAGGATGGAGCCTTTCCAGATTTTAGCCTGTATCAGGTTCACCATCATGCAGCCCACTCAGTGTTACTGCTGTAAAAATACAGGCTTTCTTAGTTTTTGTTGAAGCAGACTGACGGCCCAAGATGGGATATTTTGATTGGAACATGTAATCAGATACAAAAGGGAAATAATAGACTACTTTCAAGGACATGATTGCATGTATGATGGTTATTTTTGAGTATTTACATTCATACTAATGAGCTTTTTCTCCAGATAGAGGTTTATTTTGACTTCAATAAATTATCACTTGCTTCCAGGCAGGATGACTCATTTAAAACCCTCCAGAAAATCCAAATTTATTTTTTTCAAAATGACTGAATTCAATGGTAAAGTATTCCCAGGAAACAGATTTCAGAGCAGTTAACAACTGAGGTTGGGTTCATCTAACTTTACTATCAAAATACAATCTTCCTGCTTCACAAATTCCAGCCAAAATATTTATTTACTCAAACTTCAAAAAATGTATTTTGTCTCCAGTGGTGTATATTTGGAAAAAAGATAATCTGGCTTTAATAAAGTTATATTCCATTGATTTTTTTTTATCTCCAAACCCACAGAGAAGAGGTCGTCTACAGGCCTCATGTGGAGTTGGTCTTATCTTTGCAGACCAGAGATTCATTTAAGACTGAGCTGAACTTCAAATGATTTTTGAAAAGGATACGATGACCAGAGAGGGGAGGTCATCCTTCCCATTCAACCGTGACATTTCATGTAGGTTAAAGAGCTTACGGCGCCCTGGTATGGTGCCCTGCCCCTGGCAGCACAGACTCGGTTTTCTGTGCGTTCAAAGGGAGACAGAAAGGGGGATTTAATTTAATGCAGGAAAAGGCCATTCTGTTAGTTCCTTGTAATCCTTATGCTCCTTAATTCGTGGGTTTCAAATCAGGCTTTAGCATTAACCTTGACAATTCCATTTCTTAAATACTGAAGCTTCTGTCTGTGTGAAGTTAACAAAAGGAACCAGTTGGTTGTATTAACGGCTTGGAGAGGGAAGCTTGCTAGCCTTTGTCCCATGTTTCACATATTTAATTCATAATGATTAAATCACCAGATAAAACACAAGTGTGCCGTTTAGTTTGAATAAAGTTTAGAGGTTATTTGTATTTTCAAAATGTAGCTTTTTCTATATATTTTTTGACATTTGTGCACACACAAAGGCAGTTTTAAGGTCAAATAAAAAGAATTTTTGGATGAGAAAACTGACTTTTTGGCTCTTGATGACAGACTGTGTCACTCTCTTCTTTGTTTACATGAGACAGTATAGAGCTGGTGCTAACTTTGATTACAGTCCCTTTTACATGTTTACAGTTGCTTTGCCACTATATTGAGAGACAGTGGCATCACAATGCACTATGAAAGTCAAACACTCCATAAAACAGTTGTTGCAACAAACTTTGTATGTTTTGGATGACAACTGGTCAGACTTTCGCAGTTACACAGCTACTGTACAGCCTTTTTCCAGGCTTCTGATTGGCCAGAATACCTTTAGAGTAAGAATTTTTCCTCAGCCTGTTGGTTTTTCTTGCCACTGTAAACCACTTTTCTGGTTAATGAGTGTGATAAGTGTTGAATTGAGGAAAAGCCAACAAAATTGACCATGATTGGATAGTCTAAAAGCAAGAGAATCATACATAATAACACAATTTTCACTGACAGCAAAGTTTATTTCCCTAAAATACCTCAGCCTTGTGTTGTGCCAGGGGTTCAGAGGCAAATGGGAGAGTTTCAAAGTGTGTTGCACCTACAAATCATAGAGATAGTGGGCGCAATAGTAAATCTTGTGGATGGAGAGAGACTTTAAATATGTGACTCTATCTGTCCTGCAGTGGAATGCAGCGTTGCCTCTGATAAGAGCGAGGTCTCGCAGTGAAGCTTGAACACGCCATGAGGGCAGAGGCCTTGGAACCGATGCTGATCTAATGATAGGCTACACTTTTACTTTGCACATCTGCCAAAAGAGAGAGAGAGAGAGTGAGTGAGTTAGTGAGGGAGGAGAAAAAGTCAAATCCCCTGATTAGAAAAGAATTATTTACGAAGATCCTGCTGTATCACATAATATTTCAACGTGGACCAAAAATGTTGTTTCCTAGAATTTTACTGTAGCTGCACACACTTCCAAAAGGATCCTTCAGTTTATTTTGCAATAGATTTTGGATTTAGGGTCACATGAGCACATGCCGTGAATCTCAAATGAAATTCTGGATGGGATCTTTACCTGCCATTTATAGTCAAAACTAATAAATTACAGAAAATGAATGAAATCCCTCTCTAATCTGGAATAATAATGAAATAAAAACCAGCATTGTGTGCCATATGACCTATCTCAGTGTCAGCCATGGTTGCCAAGTACAGCTTAGCGAACACAGGTAACAGAGAGTTCAAGGATAATCTGGGGATAGCAGAGGTCTTACAAACTCTGGGTGTGCTGTGTTTGTGATAACATCTCAAAAGTCTTGACAAAATATCGCCTACAGTTTCAAAATCAGCCCAGAGCGATAGAAAGTAAATTGGTGTTTTTCTTCGGACAGTGTTAAAGACTACAGCTCTCAAGAATATCAAAATGCAATCAAATTTGGCATGTTTGTAAAGGCTTGCAAACTGTTGTAGGATACTAGGCTGCAAGCTAATGCCTCTGCACTCACCGCGACTCAAGTTTTCTCCTGCAGACTGTGGAGCTGTTGAGATGTGAAGGAGAGCAAAAGGTGATGCTAAAGAATTTCTAAGTTTTGCTGACTAACGGGTGTGCATTGTTGCTTTTAACTGTTTTGGTCAGGGACTGATCATTTCACTGGTACGAGTGCTAAATCCATGCATACTGCTAGCATGATTGGAGATATAATTCCCAAGTTGTGATTTTTTTAGCCTATTTATTCAAAGTTAGAAATATATTGTGTGTCTGTTTGACAGGAGAAGTGTACAGAGAACAAAAAAGAAACTATTACAGTATGTACTACAGTATGCTATGTAATGAGGTATGCAGAAGTGCACAAATGAGTACCCCAGCTCATGCAAAATGTCTGTTTTCACTTTTAAATGAAAGAGGATGTGTTAACATTCTCAAGTCTTTTCTGGTTGAGACACAATGAAAAAAAGAAATGAAAATCTACAGAGAGAAGTTTGAATGCTGCATGCTTTCTAACCTCTAAACTACCGTGGTGATTCTTCGATGCATTGCAATATAAAATCCTCCATTTTTCCCTAGACATACCAACTATTGCAAGACATTTCCTCATGCAGCTAGCTGCTAAAGAACTGTTGTCACAACAGACTTTAAACTCACCTCCAGTTTTTAAGGAACTGTCAGCTTTTGTGGCCTCTGTGGGAGACGCAGCTAAAAATAGAGCTATTATTTACACATTTCCTACCAGTCATCTCAGTTTTTTTGAGAGTTCAACCAAAACACTGTGTGTGCTCGGTGCCAGTTTATTTCCAGTTACGTAAAATGTAAGCACTGGATATGCGGATCAATGATGCTTTGGCCAGCTGAATGCAATAACTGCAGAGCAAGCAAAAAACATTGTCAGGACGGAATAATTTTGTGGCGTAATCAGACTCAAAGAGAGTGTTGTTGATTATGTCAGGGCTGCTTATTCACTTGCAAACACTGCTGAGTTTGAGTTTTGTTGAGGCAGCTCAAAGATTTATGAGACTACATAACTTATGCAAGCATATTTAATAGAAGATGCATGCACTGTGAGCTGGTTGATGAGCAAGTAATATCAGCAGGAAGTCCTGAACTCAACACAGCTGGTGGCAGTTTAAGACCCAGTCCGGTTTAGTTCGTACAAACTAATCTAGAAGCATTCAGAGGATGGCAGAGTTTTTCCTTGTTTTTTTATCGTCCTGACTCGGTGATTTAAGATTAGGAGTCAGTGTAACAGTGACCTGACCTGAACCTCTCTAATTAAAGTCAAATGTTATCAGGCTCTCGGTATCAGCTAGGCCCTGCGATCGTTTCCACTTCCCTGTTTACAGGCACACTGACCCTGTTCTGACCTTGAAGACATTTGGTGAGTAACTCTAGTTCACATCAGGGCTGGGGGGTCAAGAGGGGAGAAAGGACCACGCAGGTCAGAGGTCAGCCTGCTGATTTCATGCTCTTAATTTAAATGGTCACATGCATGTTGTGACTGCAGACATCCAGAAAGTGGACTCAAACCAAAGAGGTCTTTGATAAAGTTTCCCTTAACAAGGCTGAGAATTGCCGTTGAGCCAACAAACATGTAACTGTATCTAACGACCAAGCAAAACAATGAAGTCAGAAAAATGCTCGGACAAGGTTTCACAGGAGAGATGCTGATCTGAAACACTGAGATGTTAGCTTTCACATTTATCTGCTACGCTGTTGGCTTTCCTTAACAACTGTATGTGTTTTTAAAGTATTTTCATCTGTATTGATATGCATATGTTTGCAAAAGTCAAGCATAACCCAGACTATCTTAATAAATCATCTGT
>JAPZDZ010000023.1:18624684-18635227 GCA_029783805.1 Acanthurus tennentii | reverse complement strand
AAGTGGGGACACATCATTCATCTCTTTCGTTATCTCTATTCTGTGTCAGAGTTTTTTACTTTGTATCTATGGCTATTTAAATTGAAAAAAGGGACACAGTATTATTCTTTACAATCATTATTCTGACTATTTGATTCTTTCAATCAAGCACAAAATACCACATTTTCATTGAGTTGATGTGAATGTTTTTTTTTCCAGTCAGCTATTTGTAATAATGGTCTGAGTGATATAAATGCAGTATAGGGGTTGCAAACCAAAAAGATCAGGGGTCACTGCTTTTTTACCCATGTACTGTACATAGAGACATTATTAAGGTCAGTACTGATGATTCAATAGAAGCATGTAGGGACAAAAAGAGAACCTAAAAAGTTTCCCAGGACCTGTAGCTGACGGCTATGTGTTGGTACACCTGCACTGTTTATTACAGGCCAGGCGGTGGGAGGGGAATGTTCAGCAGTGTGTCCTCTCAGCTTGGACTGTAGGTGGTCCGGTCCTCACACCTGCCTCCACCGCCCAACCCTGCCAGCCACACAGCTGCACCGCAGCACTGTCACTCGCTTCACACCACGTCTGAACAGCATTTCTGCATCACAGGTATTCACCCCCTTGGGCTCATTTCGAGTGGAACATGCGGGGGCTTCACTGAGTGATCGGTGATCAAAACACACTCACTGATAAGCTCACAAGCGGAGCTCTTCCATTGGACTGCTTAATCGTAAGGCTAATCAGTGAACCAACAAAGCTAATGTGTAATGTTTTGCTTCACTGCTGTGCAACTGGTGGTCTTCCCCTCCTTTACCACCTTGCTTGACTTTTCCTATTGTTTCACATTCATTGTGCCACCTCACAAACCTGCACGCACCTGCATGATCAGACGTCTCGCTGTCACTCTCTCAGGTTCAACATGCGGCCAAGAAAACTGTACCAACAGGAGGTTTTCTCACGAACAGATGTCCTGAGAAATCGCTCACGTTTGCTTTCACAGTCACCCTGCAATCATCCAACACTGTCAGAGCTCTTATTGATGGTGTAAGCTCGAGATAACAGTAAACTGTCTGGGGTTGTGGTTGGCGGTAAGGGGAGTGTCCGTGTTGATGTAGTTGACTCAGCTCTTGCTAAGTGGGAAGAGTGACGGAGGATGGAGGGGGGAAGGAGAGCTGAGGACCAGCTGTTTTCCTGATGGTTACCACAACGATCTGGACCGTGTGGATGATCCTCACCCATCCTGACCTGGAAGTCAGTTCCGCTGTCGACAGCTTTTAGGAATGAACATGTTCATCCCTTTCATCTCAAAGTCTCTGTCACACTGGCAGCGTTTCATCCCAGCAGCTTTCAGTGTGAATCACCAACTGTTGCCTGTCGAGCAAAGAAAGCTGATCCTGTGTGTTGCACAGTCAGAGAGAGATTAGAGAGTGTAATTTATATTCCCCTTGAACTTTCTTTTCACAACAACAGTGAAATTGTTCACATCTTCATTCATGAATCTCTTGAATAGGAATGTTTTGATCACTGGAAAGCACCTTAAAGTCAGTGATATCTGCAAGATGGTTAACCAGGATGGCTCCCCCTCCCCCCCAGACTGCATGCCCACTGTTTCCAGTGCAAGTGCTCTCCATTTGTCTGTGTGGATCAAATGTCCCAGCGACTGCTCTGTTGATCAGCAGGCCTCCTTATAAGGTCGGAGCAGGGAGAGCGAAGCCTTGAGAGAGCCCTGCCAGCCCTTTCCCTTTATTTACACAGACTCTGGGTGCACACAAGCATGGAAAATTCACCAGTCTATCAGATTTTCCTCACAAGCTCCAGGAATATCTTTATTGCCGAACATTTAAAATGTGGCACAACCAATCACTGCAAACTTATTTTCATTCTTTTGCATGTCCTCCTTCATTTTACCAGAAGATGGAAAAGATTTACACAAAGTTATGTTAAGTCTTAAAACAGGTTGTGCAAATTTGGATTTTTTTTTATTTTTATTGCCATGTCATTATAAAAGAGTTGTGCATGTAGGTGCCTGGATCAGTATTTCATACCATATATGAAATAGTTAAAGGTTGACACGCTGCCAAACACCAATAAGAAACTCCTCCATCTGTAGGGCCTAAATGGCTGATTTCATTTTATATCTCGTAAACCTATAGATTATATTCACAAAGGTCGTTACAGAACAGATCAAAATTCACATTGTTGCTCATGCAGAAATGACAGAGTCCCTCATAGCATGTGAAACAGGAATTTCCTGCGCTGGAGGGCTGTTAACCTGAATCTTAGGGTTAATCTGTCTGGAAAACGGTAATATGCCTCTTTTTTTTTCTCCTGCTTACATTTGGACATGTGACTGGTTGAGTAAACATGCATTCAGAGAGAACTTTGCATGAACAGTACCTGCATTCAGCTCTGCAGTCTCCCCTAGTCCCTTTAAATCACTTACTACAACACGTGGTCGCATAGATTTGTACTATAAAAATAATTTGAGGAGTTTTTAAAGCTGATTTCCAAGTTTTAAACTTTTTTTAATATAAAACACACAGGGAATTAAACGGGAACTGTTTTCCACCACAGCTGCAATTGATTTTTGTCTTCTTTTTTCATTCTTTTTTTTATCAGCCAGACATTTTTCCAGGTCCTCCGCTGATAGTTAACATGCTTAAAGGCTCACACATACTCAGTTTATTAGAATACCACTAATGGAAGTGAATGTAACAGGATTGTGAGGCTTTGCCGCCCACAGCAGCTCATTTGCCAGGACTTTACATTTTAATTATCACAAGTTCCAGTCTACCCCAGCCAATTAAAAATGATGAATGGTTTTATGTTAAGACGAGTGTTGGCTCTCCGGAAAAGCACATCCATCAAGCCAACAACATGTTCATTTAACATTTAGGCTGAAGATCAGGTCACTCTGATGTGCTGAAATTGCTACCAAGCTCAGACAACTTAAATTTGAAGGAAACTATGTGTGAGAGGAGTGTTTATTAATGTAATGGGATCTTAAATTACATTTATTGTATTTTTTCCCTTTTCCATTTATCCTTCATGTATTCTTTCTCTGTTAACTTTTCTTTTTAATTTGACCCTTTACAATATTTTTGCTGCAACCGCTTTCATTACATTAGTTAGTTGACTGACATT
The DNA here is from genome assembly GCA_029783805.1 of Acanthurus tennentii. Lineage (NCBI taxonomy): Eukaryota > Metazoa > Chordata > Actinopteri > Acanthuriformes > Acanthuridae > Acanthurus > Acanthurus tennentii. The sequence continues at coordinate 18,632,098 of JAPZDZ010000023.1, read as the reverse complement.
AGATTTGCAGATGGTGAAAACTCATGATTTTTTTTTTTCCCCCATAAACCTTCTTTGTCAAAACTTAATTCCTTTAGTGCTTTTTTAAATTTGGCCACCCAGAATAAAAAGCAGCATTGTCTCTCCAGGTTTACTTAATGTTTGTTTCAATCCCCAATTGTGAGTCACCTGCTCAGGGGGAAGTCGCAATCTTGCAAACACAGACTTGTAGAAACATCACCATACATGTAGCTGGAGGCAACGAACGGCGTGTGTGTTCTGAAAATTATAATTTGATTATACTGAAATTGACATTGTAAACCTTGCACAACATTTGGCAAAACTTAATTAAGGTCATGCCAAAAGGGCAACTTTGAATTGACAGACCTGATTTTCAGTCCTTAAATATGAGACTACTTACTGAATGTTTTCCAGCAGATGTAATGAATATCTGAACAGCATCACAATCTTAACCAAATCAGTGCAGTGAGACAAATGTATTCATGTCCCAAAGGTGAATTCTCATGACTGGGATGTTTGCCTCCATTGTGGACTCTTGGCTTGGCCGCTGAGCAAAAGGTCTCAGACATGCAGTTATACAGATAATGAGGCAGTGGAGCCGGACAGGGGGACAATCAGATCTGTGTGTGCATGAGTGTGCGAGCACACGGCCAGGAACAGCCGTCAGTGCGTCAGCGTCAAGGCTGGCAGACAGTAACTGCTAAAGCCACCGACGGCAGCCTTCAGCAGTCAGTGCACCCTAATGAATGTGTGCAAGGCAACACAGAGGTTCACCGAGGTGATACATCAAATTCATTTCATATTCACAAACACTGCGGCCGGTTGACAAGAATGGAAAAACCTGGACATGTCCGTTAAAACGCCTATAAGCTGCTTTCCATTAGAAAGAATCCCTAAGCTTTGAGCCTGACATTTATGAAGGTGAGTTTACAGGCCCCTTGTGAATGCACCTCGATTCGTTAATGTGGGGGTAAACCTGTTAGGAAATGCATGCGTGTTTTTTTGTATGTCTGTTAGCCAGTAAAATCAGTCAGGCAGCCAGCCAGCCAGGCAGCGAGCAAGGCCCTAGGGCAGTATGGGTAATTACTGGCGAGTCATGAAGGCCAAATGGAATGTTTACCCTACCCTGGGGTCAGCAGGCCTTATGAGAGCCCTCTTCAAAAAGCCTTGACAAGATTTGCAATGGACCACTTTGTTGTTGCTGTCCCTCTTTAAAAGATAATTAGCTTTACACCGTAGCTGGTTTAAAGGTTTTAAAAGCTTTGCTATACTGTATGAACACCTTTTATGGACTGGAGATAATTGCTGGTGTGAATTCAAGAGGCTTTTTTTGCAGTGCAATGAGGAATATTTTCTTGCTTTGCTTCAACTTAGTTACTCGGAGCATCCTGCCATTGCTGTTGAATATCCTGTGTGTCATAGTTTGAGAATAATAGGCTGTAAATCATGTTCCAGAGGCAGGACACAGGTAAACACTTAGGCCATAAACAGCTTTGTTTGACAATCCCGCCCATGTCCTATGTAAACCTCACAAATCAGCTCACTGAGTATGATCTTTAAGCATAACTGTCAGATGCTGAGGCTGTGGCCTGGCCCTGGGCTCCTGACCTTTGACCTGTAGGCACTGAGTTCACTGAGTGGTGAACCTCGGGGCTCTGAGGGCAGACCCTCCACGACTGGTTGGGAACCAGGCAGACGCCTCAAGGGCCAAGGGGAGACATCAGCTTCTGCGTCCATATGAGTCAGGACTACATGAACCTCAAGGGAGAAACAAGCTGAAGTCTTTCACGTGTTAAACTCTGCTGAGAACTTTGGTTTAGTTTAATAGGATGATCATCTTTTGTCTTGTGTCTTCACATCCAGCATCACTGGCTGAAACGTAAGCCAACTCTGGCATTATATTTCACCATGAGCCCTGATGCAGCCCTTCAAAGTTTAAATATTACTCAAGTGAGAGCAGATTCTTATTGACAAAGCCGTAAAGGATTCATATTAAACAGGCGAGTCTCCTCTGGAAGCTGAAGCACCACTCGGAGAAAGCCTCTCCTCCAGTTACAACCACATAAAACTTCAAATCAATTTATTCTTAATTAAACTTGGTCAGTGCGTAGCTTGTTCCACGAGAGCTGGGGACTCGTTCGGAGAGTGTTAGAATAATTTTGTTTCCGTGGCTGAGTTGCTGCTCTTGGCAGAAAATAAACAATCATGTTCGAGCCAAAGTCTGTGCGGTCGTTATCGTGTTTTCCTTCATTCGGAGCCTGCACTTTTCGCTTTTTTAGCTTGTTTTCACCGGTTTGTCCAACTTGGTTTGTTCAGCCAAGTGAGCTTTTGAAATGTATTCAAAGTATTCTTGTTAAAGGGAGGAGTAGCTTGTCTTTATTGTTACTGGTGTTTTCCTTTAAGTCAGGCCCAAACTTTACAGTTTTTTGGATGCGCTCTGGTGCCTTGTGCATTATCATGGTGTGTGGGAAAGTTTCAGCTTTAATGAGTTTTCACTTTGTATCTCTCTGTCCCTATCTGCACATATGATGTAATGATATGAGTGTCTGATGCCTCTACAAACAGTCGACCGATGGAATTAAATAAATATGGGTTAAGTTTCCCCTACGATAAGGACAGATAGGATCTGTTTCCGCTGGGTAAGGTATAGGGGAAGTGTGATGATACAGTGGCAAACAGTTCAGGGGATTTCTTGTGAAAGCCCCTCTTGTTGGCTTTCCCGTTGTCCGAAATCCATGCGACAGAGATCTCTGTTAGGATAGCAGCGCTGCTTCCCACCACAACAAAGCAGCCTGGGCCTCCCTGCTTTAAAACCAATACTTCAGCAAAAAGCTATGCAAGCACGTATCCGCTGGAAACCGAGCTGTGAATCATATGAAGAACTTGCAAGAGAGGACAGTTTTGGACTTCTCAATGATTTATGGAGGGGGCGGAAATTTTTAAAGGTAAGATAAGACTTGTGAAAGAAGACATGTAGTGTCATTTTAAAGGGCTGGCAGAATCTACAGCCTCCAGTAACCTGCTGCTGGCACAGAAGGAGATTTGTTCGACTCATCCGCAAATCACGCCATCAGCGGGAGGAAACGGAACAGGCAGCGTTGTTATGAAAGCCTGCCCTGTTCAGGGCTGTCTGTGTGGTGCTAGAATCTCAACTGCTCGTCAGTACAGCGCATCCCTCTGGTATGAGGTCATCTTTGTGATCAGGGGTGTCATAGGGGCAACCACCCGAGCACGAGACAGACAGTCATGCATGCCCCTGGCAGGGAGATATGTGGAGGCATTTAGCCCTTTTATCGCACAGGCAATCACGCAAATCGTTCTAGTAAATAGGCTCGTATAACACAAACACATGACAACTCACACACAACACACACAGGTCACACACTGAGAAATGCAAGACATTTCTCGAGTCTATGGTGAGAGATGGTAACTGGTTTATTTGTGAAGGGCTGGATTGAACCAGTTGTTTACCTTTTTAAAACTCAGCATGATAAACAGCTAAAAAATTTTTTATAAGTAAATTGAGGTCATGTAGGCAGTCTAGATTTCCAGTATAAACAAGCTAGAATTACATTATGAATTGTTGCTTATGCCAATGCAAATTAGGAAATATTATTCCAACTTTAAAAAAAAAAACCTAGCATGATCATATCTTGAGAGATTATATCCAGGAGCAAATAACATGAATAATGCAGCCCCACTAGCGGCTCTGTGAAGCTGTGTTCTGGCACACTAGCATTTTGATCTAAATGCTATTGTCAGCATGCTAACTCATTCTCAATTTCAATGCTACTATGCTGATGTTTAGCAGGTGCTTGACCTAATAGCGGTGCAACATGAAAAGTCACAGGAATACCAAAGTTATTACAAGTCATTCTTATGAATGTCTGTACCAAATTTAATGGTAATCTATCTATCTGGCAGGTTTTGTTTTGTATGAACTTATCCAATAAATGTTGAGATATTTCACTTAATAAAACCAACCTGTTGGTGGCGATCCACAGGTTGGATGAGCAGATTTGTGGCACCTGAACTCGCACTGGAAAGCTGAGGGACAAAATCTCAAACAGGCTGATTAAATCAACTGACTAAACCCAAACGCAACCCACAATGTTGCTCACAATGCTGAAATTAAAAGCCAGATAGAAGTAATTATATACTTTGTCTGTGCAAAGAAATGTGAAGGTGTAATTAAAAGTAACACAAACTAAACAGATCCTTAACAGAAACTTCCTGTAAGCAATGTGGCATGATTCAGTCCAGCTTTAGAAGCAGATCTCTGAAAATCATAACAGTATGACAATTGTAATTGTAGATGGTTAGTCTACGGTGGTATGCTGGATTTGCTGAGGGCAGAAGGTGTTCAGCCAAGTCTGATTCCGGTAAGAGGCCTGTGAGATGACACAACACGTTCTGCTCAAACCATCTGCAGAGCTGCTGGCCAGGCTCAGGATCTGCCACAGCATGCCAACTGCTTCCTGTCGGCTGCCCAGTCCCAGAATGTCAGAGGATGTCATCCGGATCAAAGCGAAAGGCCATTAAACTCATTAGCATCCACTTGGAATAACAATGTCATGCTAGGCTTAATGAAACCATGATGTGTATGTTTATGGAGTGGTTGGTCATGGTGTTGTGGGAAGTGTTCTTGTTAGCTTTACACCGAAAGCAGAGGTTTAAATCCTGACCTCAGGTTGTCCGCAGAGCAGAAAACCTGGAACTGCCTGTTGGAAAATCAAACCGAGGGCGAGTTGCCTAATGAAAAGCTAATAAATGAATGCGTACCAGAGGAAGTCTTGTGTGTCCTCCATCCAGGCTGCGCTCTGATCAGGAATGTTAGTTCGCTGCCTTACCTTCTGTATCTGACTGTAATTACAGGCCTCGATATTTCCTGCTTCAGTTTACAGTGCTAACAGAGTAACAGGGCCTCTCTGTGGGTGAAAAACTTGTATTCGTACAGCTATTTTCTGCAGCACTAATGATCAAGATAAATGTAGATTCCTCTGACAAATGAAAGATTGGGAAGTATGTGTTTAATCAAGTGTCACGTGTGGTTCGTTTGCTTGTCCAGTGTGCCCAAATTACTTAGCGCACAGAAAGAAATGGTGCATATTTTTTGGGCAGTGCTGCGTAATTGAAAAATGTTGGGTATCAAATGAAAGGCCACAATCCAGGTGTGTGTAAAAGTAAATGCTAGCCCCCCCCCCCTTTTTTTTTTTTTTTGCTGGAATGCAAAGACTTGAGAAAACATTTTTTGTGCACCTAGCGAAGGTGGGGGAATGAAAACAACATGGAATGAATGCAGGGCCTCAGAGCGCCGTGTCCGGCATGTGCTGACGAGAGCCAGAGACCAGAGCTAATCCACACTCTGGGCCTCGAATGAACAGAAGCACACGCACACACGCAGAAAAGTGCCTGCTCATGCACAAACGCCCCAGGAAAGTGCCAGTGTTGCTCAAAAGTAGTCAGATGGTATTGAGGGGGGGGCGCAAAAATTGACAACAGCTTTTCTAGATAATTTGGTAAATGCAAAACTGGGCAGTATTTAGGGAATCGAGTAATTATTGTACATAAAAGTAGTCTACCTTAAAGGTTCTTCTTATTTCTCATTCACTACATTTTGGAGGTAAAGATTCTACTTTTTATCCCACTACATTTATTTGCGAGCTAAAGTTAGTGCCTATTTATTAAATCAAGATTTTATGTCTAAAAAATGGGATACATTAAGGAATGATGCATTGTTTAAAACTATGTAAAGTTGTCAAAGTATGCATATGATTTTGTTTAATGTATCCTTTTTTCTTTTGAAACTGTAAGTGCAATTTCTTTTATGCAGAAAGATTTTAAATGCAGGACTTTTACATGTAATGGAGTATTTTTCATTGTGTTAATTATACTTGTACTTGAACATCTTACTACTTCCTACACCACAGTTATGTTGGCATCTTCGCAAGTGATTAAGATTAAATTAAAGATTAAAGATTAACACAAGATTAAATCATTTGAATTATCTTCTGAAAGGCTAAAGGATGGGTTTAAACAGTTTTCCAGCATGTTTAACATGTGCTGATAGTTTTGTGGTTTTGGAAAGCATTCCAGCAAGGTGATGCTCTAATGATGACACACTTGGAACTGGAAAACCTTCCATTTCTGCTGGATGAAGTCATGAAATCCCTGCCTTTCCTTTTTATCTCCCACATTTTACACCCTCTGAAGACGAGACAAAAGCCTACATGCAACATGCTACTGTTAAACACCCGAGCTACGAAGTAAATTGACATGTGGTATGCAACAAACTCACTCACAAACCAACAGTTCATTTAATGGGACCGCTTGATCTCTGTGGGTCTTTAAAATAGTTTCTTTTTGATAATAGCAGTCTGGTTATAAGCTACAACGCAGCAATGCATGACCGCCAAGCCATAAAGCATCCTCTCTCTTCATCACAGAAAGCTGTCCCGGGGTTCGAGTGGGAGCTCTGGCTGGACTGCAAGCACATGGATCCTGCACCTCTGACCTCCATGGAAGCATTTTTTTAGGAGATGAAAAACTATTTGGTTTGCAGCTTATGATGAATTCGGTGAAGAGTAAAAGATGTGTGGTTTCAATATTTTTTCTGCATGGCGATAATCATCAACACAGAATATCATCAGAGTCTTGATCAGACATGTTAGAACAGCTACTTCTGTTTCTTTTTAGCATAATAAACTCTGTTCTGTACCTCTTGTTCCCAAAATGAATCAGTAACAGTTGTGGCTTCATTTAAAAGTAAGCTGACTTGCCCCATTTCAATCACTGAGCAGTTCATTAAAAACCCTCCCTCACATGGATACACAGGGAATTCCTCTCCTCTGAGTTCTATTGTGACCTAAATAGAAGACCACACCTACGAAAATGGAAACATGAGCTTTTCGGAGAGCATGTAGGAAAGTATATTCCTCAAAGTGAAACCATATGACTCAATCCCTCGCTATGTTTTCAGCTGCAACATCGCCAGTCAGGGGGAAAGGTGTTGGGGAACACAGAACTATTCTCAGCACGCAGCCCACTGAAAGTTTATTATGGTCTCCACACATTCGGGCACACTGGGCGCACTCCTCTGCTTCTTTGCAGTTATTAATACAGTGCTCCCAACTCCCGCTGTGAGGATAGACTGGATTGGGACTACATTTTGCCCGCTCAGAGCCACGGGTTTCTGTGTTGACATAGTTTACAAAGACGTTGAAAGATAACTGTCAAAACACTACAGAAAGGCAAAGCCACCATGTACATTTTTGCTATTGCTTGACCAGAGGGAGTCGGCACAACATGGTACTGTGAAAAAAACAAAGTATCAGCCCAAAGTCTAAAGGCATGAGTGTATCCAGTTGTTTGGGAAAAGGTGATGCTGGTGGGAGTGGAATTATTTAAGGAATTG
>JAPZDZ010000023.1:18601589-18618713 GCA_029783805.1 Acanthurus tennentii | reverse complement strand
AGAAAACATTAATCTAATTTTGCCTCACATGGCAGCTTCTGAAAATGAGTCATAAATATTATAATAGTGTTTGTCTCCCAACGTCACAGAAGACTGGCTGTTAATGGGCCAGCGTGACCCCTGACTCTGTGTGTGCGCGTAGCCAATACAATACATTTACACCTTAAAATTGAGTATGCTCACAGGGACTGACTCTGACGCAAAACACACACTCACACACAGACATGCAGGATCAAAGGTAACGATTGTTTTCCTCGGTTATCAGATTTAAGTAATTCCCTGCCTGACACAGGTGTTAGATTGTGTCTCTTTCTTTCAGATTTCAAAAGGTCAAGTGTGTGTTTTTTAGAAATTGATCTCAGGGGAAAGTCCTCTTTTTTTAGCTAATTAGACAGATCCTTCCCTCCGAAGGACACAAGTTGGTTTTTTTTCAGGCTAAAGAAGTGAAATCTCCCTGGTGTCACTTTTTAATGAGCACAGCATACAGAAATCGCATAGTAAAAATGGTAACGATGCGCTGTGACAATAGTAATAGCTTGGTCATTAAAAACTAGCGGGGGTGTGCCTTGCACATGGCTCAGCTTTCTTTCATTGTCACCACCTAATTAAATTCTAACTAAGTGAGAGACGCGGGTCGTTTTGAAAGCAAAGACGCCTGAATGAAAACAGATGACATTCACAAATCCAGTGCATCTAATTAGCAAACTGTTGATTGACAGGCAAACTGTCGTTTCCGGTCATGCAGTTGATGCCACCTTGAGTTTCTGTGTGTGTGTGTATATGTGTTTGTAAAAGAAACACCATGGGAGCCAAAGAGACAGAGACTGAAGGATGCTGCAATAAGATGTGGCAACCCGTCTCTATTCTGGGCTCCTTCCTTCAAATCACGCATCTGGTCTTCAGTTGTTTGGTTGGCAAAAGCACATCAAGGACACAGTGTTCACTGCCATCAAGTATGAGTACGGCACTCAAGCATTATGAAAGATACAGACAACCCACAAGCACATTTTTTGGTGCTTTCATAGCTCCAACATGAAGTCAAGACGACTTTATTCACCAAAAAAACAACAGCATCAGTTGCTTGTTAAAGGCCTTAAATAACCTACATGTTTTTCCTGGAAAATGAACTCCTGAGGTTTAGCAAATGCTGGTATTTCCTTTAAGAGAGCAATGTTTCATTTATGCAATTTGTAACCCTCATTTTTATTGGTAACTTATCTGTGATATTATAGTTAACTACTAAGAAACACCCGCAAGCACAAGAGTCTCACCTTTTGGGTCATTTTTATGCCATAATTATCAACACACATTTTCCTCTTCAATGAGGGATTATTGCTGTTTTGTATTCACTTCTTTTCATTTTACCTCTAAATTAAGTGGTTAACATAAAACTGTCTTATTTGCATGACCATCTGACGGCTCGCATTTCTTGTCCTGTAAGATCTTGGCAATAAATTTGATAAGTGTTTTTGTTGTAGGTCGTTAAAAAACATAACTCTCCAAAAGCCCTTATTTGGACCTACTTTGATGTTCAGATAATGTTACTTTACAAATTACACATAAGGAAAACTGTGAGAAAATGGTCAAAACAGGAAATGGTGGTAGAAGAAATAAGATCACAAGGATTTGGCTTCACATATGGTTTCATGTAGCTGCTGCTAATAGAGGGAGCTGAGATGGATTAACACTTTCTGTGCTCACTGTCCTTTTCCAACCGTCTGGGTCAGGCGGTGTGTTTTTGGAGTCTGGTGAGGCCTGAGCGGCTGGGTTGAATCGTCCTCAGCAGAGACTTAACAAGCCTGTTTGTCCCCAGCCACAGGGGGATGAAAGGTTACACCTCCCCGTCCACAGCCTTGTGTTTTATATTCTGCTCAACATACTTTCCATTCACCATCACCAATTAATCACACCATCAAGGACAAGCTGGCAGTCCTACATGTTGTCTATATTTAGTCTCTTGTTATGCCTGCTCAATCTGTCTTTGGCTCTTGCTCATTGACTTGCTTTCTACCCCCTTTCTGTCTCACTTTCTCAGTATTTCATTCCCTCTGCCTTTACTTGTCTGAGGGTTGTTTTGACATTTCCGCTGTTTATATCCTCCACAGGCACAACCATCTGCGGCTGACCCTGACCACACCGTGTTGTCCTCGAGGCACAGACCCATGTTATTATCATCCAGAGCAACATTCGTAGAGTGGAAAAGGATTGTCACGACCACAAATACACCGGTTTCACATTAGGGCTGCAGAGCTGCAGATGGAAGCGCGCACAAATCCCTCATCCCGGCCCAGCGCTTGGTCGGTGAAATAAAACAAAGGCGAACGGCGAGCCCGAGCAGGGATGGGGCTGCTGATAAAGATCTGTCAATGGCGCATTTCCATGGTACAGAGGGTTGGAAGGAGGGAGGGAGGGAGGGATGAAGGGAGAGAGGAGAGTTTCAGCGATTATTAAAAAGAGGTGCACAGCAAAAGGCCCCCAAGTTTTTTAGAGTTGCTTAAAAAAGTTCTACAGGACAAACAAGCATGTCCAAAATAAACATGTTTCTCTGTAGCAGGTTGCCTTGCAAGGAATTTAGGGAATGGGGCAGATTCCTATAAAGGCCTAAAGTCCTATAAAGACTAGCTTTCCAAGACCACCCCCACCCCTCCAAAAAAAAACCCTCCTCCATCAGCCTGTCAGTCTTGCAGAGGTGCAGACAGAGTTGTACTGGCGCAGCCTCGTGCTGATGATCCTCAGGATACTGATCTACAAGGACATGAAAAAGCCTTGCATGGAAAAAAAGACCTTTCATCAGGGCAAATTCCACGAACACGGTGCCCCAAGTTGAAGCAAAATGCAGAAACCTGTGCCTGCTCGTGCTGATACTAGAACCAGGGCTGAATAAATCAGGTTATCTCGCCCTTTTTTCGGCCTCTAACGAGTCTGTAAAAAGTAATGTGTTAGACGTTAAGTGTTGCCCAGAAGTGCGGCTGACCTCATTTTGTTAATGTATTTTTTTGTGGCGGAACAAAGCTGTTGATGGTATTTTACTGAAGCAATATGACCCGGTGCTGAATTCCACAGGCACACATTAAATTACAGCCTAGTGCCGCTGAAAGCTGCACAGGACTGCAGTTGAAGATGTACAGTCCCTGTTTATGAGGGAAACAGACACTATCCACTGGGTTGGCCCTTCGCAAATGGTCCCTTTTGCCAAGTAAAGAGAGGATAATACTGAAAAGGGATTATATACAGCGGGGTAAGAATTCTTTCAAAAATAGCTTCCAGACGACATCTCTCAACCACAGCAATTTGAGCTTTTTTTTTGAGTTTATAAAGGTGTGAATTTCTTCATCAGTTTCTTCCCCTGAAGTCGCACTGATGCAATCACACACACTGCGGGTATATCTATCATGAAACACCGCCTCGAGTATAATGTCAGTTTTTCCCAAGTTATTTTAACAAGAGGATAAGTGCTGGAGGAGAGATCCCAAAGGAGGAGTTGGTTTCAGTCTTGGGTGCCAAAAGGCTTGCAGGTTAGCTCTGATTGGACAAGGTCTGAGGACTCAGACAGGGGAAGAGATGGAGCGAATACAGGCATCAGGGGTCCTTAGTGAAGACACAGGGGGGAGAGAGAGGAAGCGAGACACTGTAGAGACAAAAAAGAAAGTAGAGGCAGTGAAAAATAGAGGTCCTCTTATGTCGCTTATCTGGGTAACATAAGGAATCTTAATAGAAGTGCAGGTTGTGTGCTCTGTGCTATCTCACAGGCGACAGAGGACGGGCCTGGGGGAATGCAGCATGCCTAAAGGAGCTTCAGTGCACCGCTGGGGAATTAAATGGCAGAAAGCATTGCAATGCCTGGGATAGGAATGAAAGACTGAGGGACGACACAAAGATGGAGTGGGGGGAGAGAGGCGACGGAAACCAGCAAACATCAGAGTCTGATCCTTTGACAATTTATGTTGGAGGCATAACATTTAGAGGGGCGTGAAAAATTCAGCAGGGAAGCTCGCCCACATGAACAAAGATGCAGACCAAACTGTTAGCGGAAGGAAGATAATGCAGTGAAATCTGTTTAGCCGTATGGTTCAGCTGAACCCTCGCTGTGTGTTTGTCTTCCCTCGGCTCCATGGTTTTCCTGCCTGGAGACCTTACAAACCTTCCTTAGTCAGCGTGCCTCGGACTGGAAGAGCATTATGTAAATCAACTAGGGCAATCCCTCTTTTTTTTATCAACATGCATGTGCACATTCCCTGTTGATATTATCCAACTTAAACCCTCATTAATTAGCCAAAGATCAAAGTCATGTTATGCTGATGCAGAAACACCTCTGCACATCCTCTAACAAAACTTGCATGGTTGCATGACATGTAAAAACCAGTGAAGTTGCTTATTTTTGTATCAGAACTGCAATACAACTCTACTTTTTTGTATATAACAGCTATTTCATCATAATTTAGTCATATTGAACATACTTTAAGGTGCAAATCACTGTGTTTAACAATGTATATTTTAGGGAGCAAGACTATTGCATATGTAAACTTTCTTTCACCTAAATAAAAGAGTGGAAGAATTGCAAGGATGCAAATCTTCCATAAATGCTGGGGAGAAGTGCAGAAGTATGATTGCAGATGGTGGACACAATAGCAGGAAAAGGCATTAATTTGAAATGACTCTGTCCAGTTTCTCCGACCCATTATGAACTAAACTTTTATGTTTGCTCTTGTTTAACCTCAATAGGCAAAGTATAACTAAACTGATTGGATTTGACAGTTTAGGAAATACACTCATTCACTTTCTTTTCCAGACGTAGATGAGAAGACTGATTCCACTCATATGTCTGGTAAATATGAAGCTGGAGCCAGGAGCTTAGCTTAGCTTAGCATAAAAATGGAAAGCAAGAAAAAACAGCTTGCATGGCTTTGTGTGAAGGTGCTCTGGCCACATAAATGTGCCCGATATTAAAGCATTTACCAACTGGTGAAAGGATTCCCTTGTCCTCTGTTTTGGTCTGCATGTAGACCATAACCAAACAATGATAATGCTAGCAAAGCCCGACAGACATACAAGGATGGAGGCCAGCACATATAATGACCCTGTTATAAGCAGTTGGTTATTTCTACCCTGTAACAATTCCATAATTAGCATGCTGTCAGCAAACAAGCCTCCTCTTGTTTCACTGGCTGTTTGTAGTTATTTTGGGAGAACTTGAGCAAGAGCCAATTAAAGGCTACAAAGGCTTAAGCGTAGCATATCAATTTTAGTATTCTGGCTTGTTGATCGAGCTTTCTGTGAATACCAAACAGAATGCCAGTAGCCTATTGTTATTGTTGCAGTCCATGTGGACCCTGGAGTTTACGACTGCCTTTCTTTGTGGGATTCGACAGAAATGCAAGAGACCAGTCAGGATCTGACTGACTCACTGTATCTCCAGCTCATGCATTAAGATGTTTGTTTAAGTAATGTGATCCCATTTGTCAATCTGTGACAGGCAGACTAACAAGAAAGCAAGTCAACGGACTGAGTGAAGTCGGGGCTTTTGGGGCTCCGGGATGAGCGGTGGCTCCTAATTGGTCACCAGTGTTTGTGTATGGACAGCAGCCAGGTGACTGGTCAAGAGGGCCAGCTGCTCTGTTGACCGGTCCCGCCTTTGCCTGCAGCTATTAGCCGCTGTCCCATTCACTTGTTTGTTTGTTTTCCTGTCTTTGTTTGGACTCGATATTTCCTGTGTAAACTCAAAGAAACAATATCTGTTTAGAAAAGGAATACCCTCCCAAAAACTGTTTGAATGCACCTCAATGCGAGTTTATTTTCTCTCAGCAACAAGCAATTACCACATATCTCTAATGGAGATATATTTGTATGTAATATGTTTCTGGGTCAGACATATTTTCCATCTGTAGCTCTTTCCCAAACACTCTAAATGAGCAAAAAACCCTCGTAGGTTACAGGAAGTCGTAACTTTTTGCATAGTAAAAAGAAAATCTAACTATCTCAGCAAAATTAGTGTACACGTGCACTGCAGCTTCATATTCACTCGCTCCAGGTCCGAGCAAACACACAGCCACACATAAAAAGGTAGAGCAAACATGAAAGGCAGAGCAAGTCATTTGATTAAGACCACACAAACACTCCAGCAAATATCCCCACTCAACCTGGCAACCGAAGTTATAACTGCATCACTGTGGCCTGAGGTGTTAAATAGAGACTTGTATCTCTTAGACAGCTTAATTACTGTAATTTCAGGCCAAATATCAAACAACACTAGTGGTAAAACTCATGTTCTAGAGTGTAAGCCACTGTTAACCACTCAAACTGATGCGTTAACACTATCTGAGTGTAAAATATGGATGCAAGATGGGATTTGCAGAAGTTGAACGTGGAATTCCCACAAGCTTGTAAAACTGGGTCTCCGAGTCAGTGGCCTGACTTTGGGAAATGCTCCATTATTGGTTCTGCACAGCTGAGAACACATAGGTTAACAATAGAAATTTGTTTTTAATAATTAATGAAAGAGAGCTCTCATGGAAGAATGGACGTTCTGACAGAAAGAGACAAAAGAGCGCAGAGAGAGACAAAAGTGTAACATCACAGCAGCCTTACGCGGAGCTGCATGCAAACAATAAATTTGACTCATAATGAAGATGACATCCTCTATAATTAAAGCCGATTTGTTGGTGAGCTCCTGTTTCAGGGATACAGGAACCTTAAGCTCCTAATCTTGTTAGAGGGATTGACAATATAACCAACATATTCACCGCTGTTCTGTCCCACAGCATGACAAATATGGAGCAGCTGTGATGGGAAAAAATGCATCAGTTTGTTTACCGGTTTATGCCCTGATGTTTGGCAAATCCCCAGGATTAAACTGGATATACAGCAATCAAGGTCTATGTTATTAAAAATCAGGGTGTAAACAGTCACATGCCACTTTATTGAGAGATATTCTGGAAAGTATGTCAGGCATCTTTATGGTCCAAAGTCATGCAAGTGATGCTAATCAGTCGTTGGGTTTTTTTTTTCCTGACGCTGCCATAAATATCTCATTAGATATGCTGAAGATAAGCTCTGAAAGATGCGAGATAAGTGACTGAGAGGCATTTAAAGATTCAGGTCAAGCCAGTCAAAATTTATGTTCTAAGGCAAAAGGGCTCCTGGAGAAACATCAGTGGTCTGAAATGGTGTGTATGTTCTTCAGTGCTGAGATACAGAAACCCAACATGCACACTCTATTTGTTTACAACTGTCCTTCTTTCAGGTGTTGTGCTCTAAATTGTGCTTCCTCACCTTAAGATCATTAAAACAGGGTTGAATTTTGCTCATTCTGTCTTATTCAGACTGTTTAATGCTGCTGTACTTTAAATATAAAGCAGGAAAACACAGAGCAGAATTAGGTCAAATATCTCTGAGTTCATAAAAACTCCAAGCTCTGATGCTGAAGTAAGACGCTGAAGATGCTAAAGTAAGACACATCACAATCTAATAAATATTTCAGGATTAGTATAAAATAACTCTTTGTGATTGGTTATCTTTATGAGGTGAAATGATGGTTTCAGTTCCTAGTAATTATCTTCATATCTGCAGCTCTGAGTGGCTGCTCTTAAGCTTGATACCAAATAGGAGCTGGTATCCATCTGGTCCACATCAGAATTGGCACCGCAGTGTGTTTCATTGCTTTATGCCAAGACTGTGTCGAGAGTGACTGACAGGTTTGAGCTCGCGAAACCTGTTCTCACTTAACATGCGTTCACACAGTCAGATCTATGTGACGGTCAGTGGGTCATAACCCAGGGCAGCCAAAGATGTAGCGTCTGGTGACAGGGTCAGAGGGCACAAAAATTAATCGATGCTTTTGTCAGGTTTGTGTTTCGTGTTTCAGCCAACATTTTCAGATCCTCATGTCACACAACAAATGGTCCTGATTTGGTTGAGTTGTTTTGGGGAGGAGAAGTGTCACTCTTGATGTCACGGAGAGACCTTATTTGGATCAGAGAGCTCTTTAAAGGTCCACCAGTCAAAAATTTTATCTCAGTTGTATCTAGTTGGAGTTCATTTGAACCCACATGCATCGTGTTTAGCACTCAGCACTGTAATAATGAGCTGATTTTGCAAACAAAATAAATCTACACATGCAGCACGATCCTGAATCTTCACTATTGTGTTATACTCATGCGCTGATTTATATTTCTCCTCAAATCCTTGATCATCCCACAAGGCTTATTCTGACTCAATGGACAGGCAGGCAATGGGGAATTTTCAGTGTATGTGTATAGACTTACCATTTGTGGCCCACTGTATATAGGAGTACTGTTACACAGACTTTGTTAGAGAAGATAGAGAATATTGTGAAATTTTCATATTGAAGGCAAGAGGGACAAATAGGTTTGCAAGAAAGATCATATTTCTGTGGTTTCTGCTGACAAACTGTTGGGATGAAGGTGTGAAAGTGGGCACATGTGCTCATCAGATCTTTGTTACTTGATTTTGATTGATATTTGAAACAGAGAAACATAAATTATTCAAGTTCACAAGTGTTTTATTGGTTCCTTTGTAGTTTGGATAAATGCAAAAGTTCATATAAAGGTAAAAGCCTCCTATGGGTAAATGAACCAGGGGAAGGATGAAGTCACTCAGTAGTTTTTCAGCACTCATGGATTACAAAAACAGCTCTTTAACTGCTCACTGCAGCAGCAGGAGTTAAACTCACAGGAGCGTTTGTCCACTCTGCTCCACTCAGGTCTGTCTCTCCGAGATTGGTGGGGGCCGCTCGTTTAAGCCAATAGGCAGGGAGCAGCGCTAATGTCATCTCACTGTGACCGCCGAGAGGAGCACCACAGCGCACCGTGCGCCGCTGAAATGAGCTGTGGTGACAGCGGGGTGAAGTCAGAGCAGACCAAACCAATGCAGCCAGAATCTGGAGTTTAAGCTTATCGCTTCGCACAGCTCCGGGTTCAGCTCTGCGGCACAGTGGTGCACCCTCTCTGGACTTTTTTCTCCTCTTATGCCAATGAGACGCAGCGTGAATCGCTTTCCTCGCTTCGGGAATATTGGCTCTGGATACTCGGTTTACTGCGACTGAACGCTTTGTGGGTGAGTGGATCAAGTCGTTCAGTGTGTTTAAACAGTTGTTGTTGTTGCACATTATTTTTGGGGAGAGTGGGTAGTTTTTAAGAAATCTCACTTTCGATTGCAGCAATCTGTTTGTTGGGCGTTTTGTTCCAATTTTATCCTCAAGTCAGACGCAGTAAGAAGCCCAAATGGTGCAACATTAAAAACACAAATTGATCCAAATGTTTCTTTTAATAAGAAAAAAAAGCACTTCTAACACTTTATCGCCAAAAGTTAAAACGCCCAACTTCCATCAGTTGAACTGATACTTCATAGAGGCTTTATAGCGACCACTTGTCAGCCCCAAAGTCATCCAAATTACTTTAATTTCACATTTTTTTATTTGCTGCATTGCGCTTTTACGCAGCAACATCTCCAAAAAGACACGTTTCACTTTCTCTGCGCGTGTGGCCAGAGTAACCTCATTTCTCTAACGCAGGGGAAAAAAAAAAAAAAAAAACAACTAGTGTGAGACGTGGGGTGGATGGAAGTGTGGAGTCCCGGGGGCCTCCAGATGTATGGACTCAGCTGTCGCCTGTCACTTTGGTGACAACTGGCCGGCGCTCCGTGACCGCTGCTTGTCCGCCACTGCAGGGCTCCATAGCTGTCAAGAGTGCTGTTGAGTGAGGGAGACTGTGGTCACACGCCCGGTCACGTATAGTGTGAGAAGGCACCCTCACTGCGTGTAGTTTTGTGGATGAGATGAGAAAAAGCCATTCAGAAAAGTGGTTTTAATCAGAGATGAAATGTTTTATATGAGTGAAAACATCAAACAACTTAGAATTCAACTCATTTTGAGAAAATTCGAGTCAAGTTTTAAGTTTGATCTGCACTATTTCGCCTTCTTTCTAAAAGAAATTCACATAAAACATAAAAAAAGTACCATATATCCAAACTTAGTGAGTGGTTTTCAGACTGAGTATGAACCTTAAAGACTTGAAAAGATGGATATTTTTGCAGTGCAGTCGGCTCTTGAAATAAAAATAATCCTGCAAGCTGCTTGAATGAATTCATCAGCCCTTCTGGACCTCTTGCAGAACCAAACATGCCATAAAGTGTTTCCTTTGGAGAACAATGACACACCCTTAAGTTTCAAATATTTCCATTCTCAGCTGTGATAAAAGTGCAAAACCTACGAGGCGCATGAGAGAACTCACCATTATATTTAACCATGGCTGGCCAAGATAATATTTTGTTTTCACTGGAGCACAGTAAACATCACCAGAAGCCATTAAGTCCCGTGCATGCCACTCTCGGGGGCTGACAGACCCACTTGGCTCAGACCAAACTCATAAGAGCACAGAGTCAGACTGGCCTGAAATCTGTCACTGAGGCCACAGCTGAGAAAAACAGAGCACTGCTGATCCCAGGACAGTTTAGCTCCAAGCCTGACAGCTAGGTGAGAGCACAGAGCCAGGAGGTGCTATGGTTTCTGTTAGGACACTTTGTATAGATCGTGGAGGTGTTTGGAAGTACTGCAGGGCAACACGAGGGAAAATGGGTTCAAATAAATGAAAAGCTTTTTTTGTGATCTTTGAGGTGGCTTTGTTGACATTTTGCAGAACTTTCAGTTTATCTCCCCCCTTTTGCAATGTCCAAGTGTAACTTACCAGGTCAGTTTCTTGCTTTAATTGCACCAGGAGGTATTTTGAAACACTTCCATCATTTCCAACCATAATAACATCACCTTTAATCATCCTGTAACTGATACTTTCTTTCCTTGGAAGAAAGACCAGTAAAGAAAAGGGTAAAGAAATATATACTCAGAGTGAGTGTTGTGGACAGAGATAGAGGGAGGACAGAGCACAGAACCAAGGTGGTGGTGTCACCTAGTGGCTGGAATCGAGGATGACGCCTTCAGCAACCCAGGAGTCACAGAAACTCATCAGCTGCATTTTTCTTTAAAAACTACAACCAAAGTTTCATTACATTTTCTTCAAATAAGAGAAAATTTTAAAAAAATCTTGTCTGTTTTTTTGAGAGCTGAGCACAGCTGTTGAACAGGTCGTAACTCTGTCAGTCTAAGAGCTTATATTTCCAAAATATGAGCATGTTGACCTACATCTAAGTGCTGTGTGCTCGTACAAATTCTAACCAGTGATTTAAATGTATTTTTTTTTTCTGTAAATGTTTCTGGATGCAACAACATACAGAATATCTGCTGAAATCTGGGTCTCATGCTTCACAGCTGCAGTTAGCGGCAGTTTATATGATCTAGCAGGCGAGGCATGTGTTAGGGGAGATGTGAGCCGAGCTTATGCATTCACTGATCTGCTGCAGGTGAGAATTCTCTGTGAATATTAAGTCATTTTTAGACCGAATGATTTACAAGTGCCGTTTTGAGAGCGGCTCCACATATCACGCTGCTTGCTCACCTCTCTTTCCAAAAAGCCTTGAAGTGAATTAAAGGTACCATTAATAGAATCAGAGGAATTAAAAAAAACATCTTGTTCCAAGAGATGAAACAGCCGGCCTCATCCTAACACAAAGTAGTTCGACTCTCAAAAGAAAAAGTGGGTGATGTAGCAATGGAAACACTTTTGATTAGTTCGGCCATTTTGATGTTTACAAGCACTCGCTTTAAAAAAGGTGGAATATGTTCAAGGTTTATTTTTAGTACCAAACTGCAGAGACACTGGAGGATTTTGGACTGAGCCGCAGAAAAGGTCTGTTCTTTTGGCACTAGCACCTCATAATGCACCTTTCAGCTGCAGAAGCTAGCTGTAACATTAGCACATTTGTGTGCCGCTGCATTAGTGCACAGCGAGAGTGGTGAAGGTGGAGACAAACTGCAGACATGAAGCCAGTCTCAGACATAAACAGTGGGGCATGTAGAAGTGTGTGTGCATGCATGTGTGTGTGTGTTTGTCCTAGAGAAGCGGATGAACAGAGACAAAGTGGTCACCTGTGTGTGTGTGTGTGTGTGTGTGTGTGTGTGTGTGTGTGTGTGCATGTGTGTGTCTGTAGGTGTCATATGGTGTGTGTGTGTGTGTGTGTGTGTGGCAGACACCCAGCTGAGTGTGAATGAGCAGAATGTATGTCCCCGTGCCTGTGTGTGTATATGTTTCCCACTGTTGATTTAAAAGCCCAGGACCGGCGAGATGTACACAGAGGCCTGTTTGTGCAAAAGCTAGAATGAATCACCCTCCGCGTCCGTGTAAATCGCCTGCAAGCCAAACACTCTGGCAGCCTTTTATCCCCAGACGTGGCCCAGCTTACCGCAGCAGGGCTAAAAGCAGAGCGGCACAGGGCCGTGTGTTGTAAGGAGCTGTCAGAGGAGGCCAGTCTTTCATGGCTCTGAACGCGGAGATGTGGCATGGAGTCAGGTTGCCATAGACAAACTCCAGAGCGCAGAGCACGTTGACTGTAAACTGTTTGTGGTGGTTGGCAGGAGGCTGGATGAAATATGGCTTGTTTAAACGCCGGTGGTCCTTGAATCTGTGGTCACTGGGCCACGCTGGGCTGGATGGATGGACGGTGGCCTGGATGGTCGAATTTGGGGCACTGTTACACCACAGCAAGGGACTGAAACTGGGATAATCGCTGCAGATGCTGCTGTTTGTCGGAGGGACTCTAACATTGTGCTTGCCATGCTGTTTCCCTCCCGTAGCTGTCAAACAGCATCACGGAGGAGAGTCAGGGTGATCTGCCTGCAGCGGTGGCACATATTGGATCCACATGTTAAGCATTATTCTAAAGTGATTAAAGGTAGCTGGTGATTTAGCGCTTCCAGGCACAACTGTGTTTATTAGGAGTTGCAGGATGATGTTAGAGGAAAACGGGTTTGGCTCTCACACTGGAGTTTAATGCCCCAGCAGATCTTTAGTAACCACACAGCATAATTGCGGGACTAACCATGAGACCACCGCGATGATGAAAGTCGTGCTCGACACACATGTTTCATGATCATCACCATGCACAGGCATGATGCTCAGCTCTGGATGAATGCTGCATAAAAACAACAACACAGCGCTACAAAACTGGTTATTATCACCATGTCTGTCTTCGATAAAAGAGGAGAATAACAGATGTAGAAATACCAAAACTCAGCAACTTTACAGTATTGGAGGTTTTTAGAAAACATGGCTGCATGCAGTAGGGCAAGTTCTCTCCTCCTTTCCCTCCACATCTACAGGGATCCATCAAGGCAATCACAGCATCAAGGGCGAGAAGCAAAAGAAAACATATTACCCTGAGATAGTCATTAAAAAGCCCAGCTCATTTCCCCGGGACACAACAGGGGATTCGGTTAAAGCTTTCCGGACCCTCGGTTGGAAATATGCAAAACACCCCCCCACCCCTCCTCTCCCCTCCCCTTCCTGTGGCTCTTGTTCCTCCTGCTCTGTTGGCTTTGTCACTCGGGTGGAGTCAGTGAGCGTGGATGATATGGAAAAAGGTCAACTGGGTTTAAAAATGGACTCTGCAGGGCAAGCGATTTTTTTGGACTGACAACAAAGGTATTTCCTGAGTTTTTGTTTTTTTTGTTTTTTTTTTCCAGAAAGGTCACAGTTACAGACAGTCGGGACAATTGCTGGATGTCTGCCAGGATATTCCTCTAAGAACGTTTACTCATTAAAACTTTGATCCTGTCATGTTTTACAGCTCCGTTAATCAGGTTTGGAGACAAATTTATGCACACAAGAGTTTGGCCATATTCCCAAATCACACCGGGCTGAATTTAATAAGAACAACTCGTTTAAAATATCTCATAACTTACATCATAAGAAGATTAACAGAAACACAGAGCGATAAATCAATATGTTATCCCCCCTCAGGCTCAGTGGGGAGGAGATTTAAATTGCTGCTTCTTCTTTTCTTTGCTTTTCACTGGAGGAGTTTTTTTTTTTCATGTCTGGTAATTAAGATCATTTCTTGACGGGATCGTGCATCTAAGAATAGTGAACGTTCTGTAAACCATTAGCATAGCGCATGCTTTACATTCATAATAAAACACTAGACCCTCATTATTCCATCTGAGTCTGAAGCATTAAATAAGTTTTGCTCCAGATGCGTTGCACATTTTCAGTATAATAAAACCATTCACAGTACTTAGTAACAATCATCACGCTCTGTATCAGGTTTAGGATTGGATATCAAGAGCGGGTTTCGAATTAAAAACCAACTCTAAGTCTCTATTAACGTAATTCTCAAAGGTCGTGTTTTTTTCCCAATGTATTCTCTCATTTCCACCAACAAAGAGTTCAACTGTGAGTTTTGACAGCTATTATTAAATTTACTTTGCTGGAGTATTTGCTGTCTGCTAATCTCATAAAATCCATCTCTTGACACAGAGGGAATGTAATATTTCCATTTGGAAACGGGCATAAATCACAGTGAAGTTGGATGTTGGGGGATAACATACAGATGAGTCAATACTGACAAAGGCTAACTGAGGACACGTCTCGCAGAGCAGCAGCCTGAGGCCCACAATGGGCCCGCTGAGCCGACACAGAAACAGTTCGTTTGGCCACAACAACCTGACAGCAGCTCCTAGTGAGAGGCCAGTTCAAAGAGCCGCCTTTTTGTTTGCCGTGCTCGCGCTGTCTTCCTGTTAGGGGCTGGACTCCCAAAGAAAACAAAAGCAGTGGCTCACCAGATGTGTACATCTGTGCGCTTGTGTCCTGTCCACAGGCAAACACACATTTGACAAGTCAAGGGGAATGTTTTATGATGTTTAAAAGGCAAATAATCTTGGAAAATAGGCAGATTTTGTGGGAAGGATTAGAATTTTCTCTGTCATTTGCTCCAGTTATGTTAGCATGTGATACTAATTGATAATGGTTTGGTGTCATTAGTGACTTCAGTGTTAGCAGCTCCAAGAATAACACACTGATGCTGTCAGAAACAGACATGTTACATGTGAGGTTTCTAAGAATAAGCTCTGCCCTGGAGAAATCGTATCCTTAATTTGTGAGAGGTGATAAGGCGGCCAGTTGTGTCCTTTTTCCATTGCACACATACATCATAACAACTCAAACACACACACACACACATACATATCCCAGGCACTAATGACCCCATGTCTGGCCTGTATATCTCCTAAACTCAGTGAGGCCTCCGGAGGGCTTGAATACACACAGACATACAGTAAATAACACGAACACACAGCTCACACACTCACCAGGACAAGCGTCTGTGCTGCACCTGGACATGAGCACATCTGATAACACATGTACCAAACATATTCTCCTTTTTATGTACTCTTCTGGTCATTCATTATTTTTTATTGGACAGTGAATATTAGAGAACAGAAAGGAAATGAGGATGAGAAATGACATGCAACAACATGCCAGATCCCCAACAAGAGTCAAATATGGGAGGATGTGATTACATGGTCAGCGCCTTGAGCACTGAAGCAACCAAGATGCTCTTCTGTCCTCACTCTGATACGCATCTCTGAAATCTGATAGAAAACATGCATAAAAACCTGCAAGACATATGTTTCAGTAATTGGACTGTTTTCATGTCTTACAGCTATTCAAGCCAGCATACGTCCTGAGAAATCAGGTGTTCCTCAACTTATGGCCCAGTGACCATCAGATCACTGATTGAAGGCTGCAGAACAAGATCATGGTCCAATAAATCATCTACAGTCAACACATTAACGCAGACAGAAGCGACTCAGTGTTGAAAACAGATACAAAGATAATCAGATGTAAGTTTCCCACCCAAGCTGTAAAACATCACACAAACATATTACAACCAGTATCAATAAACTGTCCCAGTCAAACCGTACTACAGCCTGAGTGAGACATCTTATAGCAAAAGTGGATGTAGCATTTTTTCCTGTACATTCGAACAAGAGTCACATGGGGAGGTGAAAGGGTCAACAACATCAGAGCAACAGGGATCCTGCGATGGGAGATCATTGGGCCTCTCCTCTACTCTTTCTGCCGTTTTTTTTTTTTTTTTTTACTACCACCTTAATGACTTAAATTGTGTCCAATTAAGAGGAGCTGGAAAGAAGCATCCCCGCTCTGAGTCGTCAGAGTTCCCCTCTGTGTTGTGGCACTGGAGCATGTGTTTAATTAGAACGCTCTAAAAAGACTGTAACAGAGTGTTTCTCCAGGAATGTTAATCATTAGTGGGATCCTGACTGAGCAGCTCTTAACTGTTTCAGAGTATTGCTGGATTCCATGGTTGGCCTTTTGAAGCCACGCCGCTCAGAAAAACGCTTCCACGTGTGGAGATTGCCGACTTTCTCTTTACTTTTCTTTTCTTTTTTTTTCATCAACTGCATCCTCTTCGTCTACCGCGACTTGCTCGCAGCACTCAGGCTCGATTATTGCCTGTTTTGTTACAGCGGTCTCATTCATGTGTCTGTTTGAGCCCGGGGCTGGAAACGCACAGGAAATAGTTGTCTTGCAGTATGAAGGATATATGGTTGAACTTCGAGGAAAGTTGAGGAGAAAAGCCCAGATGTTTGAGGTGTGAGGTTTAACTGATGTGTGTGCATGTGTGTGTGTGTGTGTGTGTTAGATTTTCTGAAAGTATGAGGTCATAAGCTAAAAATTCAGTGAGGGTCATAAGAGTTGAACCTGGACATTGACGGGTGCTGTTTCAACAAGGGTGATCAATCCTTTTCATACAGCGTGGAAAACTGAGTTTCTGTGGTCGTGGTGGGAAAACTTTGAGGTTTCATTAATATAAGCATATCATGATGAAAAATTCAGTTTAAGTTTGGTTATAAAGGCTTGATGGGAGTCATGTTCTTTTTGTTCTTCCGTGCTGTAATAAACTGCAGCTTTCTGTGTTAAGAGCTTTGACTTGTTTTTTGTTCATAGGGGTATAAAAAAAGTTGCATGGTGCACCTTTTATTAATTATGCACATGCACATGTGTCTCTGTGGTGTGGAGGTTCTTTGAAGAGTCCAAAATAGATAACAAAGCTGCTGTTTGCAATGATTGCTCAGCATCTGTCATGCAACGAGGAGCCAAATCGCTTTTCCTCAACATCATAACTTCAATTAATCTTAAGAGCCATCATACTGGTCATTATGACTAATTTGTGGCGAACTAAGAGAAACAGGCACCA
>JAPZDZ010000023.1:18575758-18585812 GCA_029783805.1 Acanthurus tennentii | reverse complement strand
CGCAGCGTTCGCATGGGCAAAAGCAGTCGCTCAGCTGACCAATGCCGCCAGTCACTTCTCTTCTCGCCCTCTGTAAACTACAAGTTTCCTGGCTTCAGTGGAAACGCTGAGGACACGCTGACCAACAAGCTCACCCACATGAACTTATCGGATGAACATTTCTGGAGAGGCCGTGGCGAGGAGGCAGAGGCACCTGAGGACCAGGAGGAGGACTGGGCTGAGCATGAAGACTACATGACTCAGCTGCTATTAAAGTTCGGGGAACATGGCGTCTTTCAGCAAGCTGCTGACTCCAGACCGACAGATTTCTGGATCTCTGAAAAAGAAGCCAAGGCCAAGCAGGAGTCCTCAAAAGGTGGCAGTGGTGGTGGTGGAGGAGGAGGAAGAGGGAGCTTGGCTAGTAAGAAGTATCAGGCCGACATGTACTGGGCCCAGTCACAGGATGGGCTGGGTGACTCAGCCTATGGTAGCCACCCGGGCCCAGCGAGTAGCAGAAAGATCCAGGAGTTGGAGCTGGATCATGGGGCTGGAGGAGGCTTCCAGGGGGAGGAACCACAATGGTATAATGACTCTTTGGAATGTATCACGGATGAGTTCAAGAAGACAGATCAGAGTGTCAGAGACTCTATGGACTCACTAGCACTCTCCAATATTACCGGTAAGTAACCTAACATATCAGATGTTAGAACATAATTCTGTAATGGCAGTGGTTGGTTGCTAAAGTAGCTTTTTTCTCTCTTCTCCAGGGGCCTCAGTAGATGGTGATAGCAAAGACAGACCTTTGGTTTATTCCCTGCAAGGCTTCAATGAACTAGAGACAGAAGACTGTGAGAAAACCAGTAACATGGGAACCCTCAACTCCTCTATGTTACACAGGAGTGCAAATTCCCTGAGGAGCCTCGTATCTGAGCAGGAAGAGGAGGCAGAGGAAAATGTTACAAAGGAAGAGGAGGTTCCTCTTCCCGAGGACAGACCCAAATCAAATATCCCTGCCCTTAGGAGGACACGTTCACAGTCTAGACCTCAGCAGGTCAAATTTTCTGATGACGTGGTGGACAACGGCCACTATTGTGATCTCCCAGTGCGCCAGCCACCCATGAGTGAACGGACTCGCCGGAGAGTGTACCACTTTGAGGAGCAGGGCCAGGAACTCCACTCTGGTCGCCACCATCACCACCACAGGAAGCATCGCAGCCGCAAGTCTCGCTCCGACAACGCTCTTAACCTTCTGCCCAGGGAGAGGGCCCAAATGTGCTACAAAGCGGACCATAGGGGCAATGCCTTCGGACCAAAGGGGCACCAAGCCTTCCACGGCCACCCCAACCCCTCTGCCATGTCAGACTACCGGCTACAGGGCCCAGCCATGGGGAGATTTGTTGGGCTGTACGGGGATGATGATGACTGGTGCT
This sequence comes from Acanthurus tennentii, assembly GCA_029783805.1. Lineage (NCBI taxonomy): Eukaryota > Metazoa > Chordata > Actinopteri > Acanthuriformes > Acanthuridae > Acanthurus > Acanthurus tennentii. The sequence continues at coordinate 18,584,403 of JAPZDZ010000023.1, read as the reverse complement.
CCACATGCTCTTCGTCCTCCTCTGATTCTGAGGAGGAAGGCTTTTTCCTGGGTCAGCCCATTCCTCAGCCCAGGCCCCATAGATATTACTACACTGATGACTTGCCGAGCCCTGTGGCAGGCATGTCCTCTCCTCCTTACGACCAACGGACTAAGTCCAAAAAGAAGAAAGGGCACAAGGGGAAAAACTGTATCATTTCATAGCCTATTATTTCTCTCTTATTCTCAGCTTTGGGTAATGCTTTGTCACTCACCTCTGCCTTTCATGCCCACTGTTAAAAATGCAACTGTGTGCTTGCTATTACATAAATCACAGCACTCATTTTACGAAGGTGTTTGTGTGAGACACAAGTCCTTATTCTGACTCTTCTTAGGTGTTCATGTGGCATTACAAACTTTCAGTGGAGTAACAAATTATTTTAGAATAATACATATTTATGAACCACCATCTAAACTATGTTTGTGTTACAGTGAAGATATTAATGTATATATTGTAGAATTGAAAAACAAAACAAAAACATAATGGATATTTTTATACCCTTGAATGCTTTGCACCAGAGTGGCATCAACATTTGACGATTGGCAGTGGTTACAGAGCCGAATTTTCCATGAGGGTGTCAGAAACTAAATATCAAATGGACTCTGACTCCAACTCTGCAGATGGGTTTTCTTGCAGGCTGGTGCAGTGCTGATGTTAGAGAAGCAGTGTGTATTAAAGCCTGGTTAAGTGGTGTATTTATGGGTCACTATTGTAAGCAAATCATTGTAATCTGTATAAATGTACAAACTGGAATATAAGGCTAAGATAGATAATTGTAATAAAAATATCTATATATCATGATTTGTGTTTTTTTTCTTGTTTTGTACAAAAGTGCTTAATCCAATTTAGCACTAAAAATTAAAATATATTTCATTTCACAGCAGCTTAGAATAAGAGAAATATGCAGGATCTAGACATAAAAAGTCAGCCTTTGTAGGTCAGGTTATCTGGCAAATCTCCATTTCTCATAGGTGAGAATGCAACCGAAAATGGTTGTTTGTCTCTCTATGTCGGCCCTAAGGAACTGACTACCTCTCCATCCTATCCATACTGTAACATCTTCTTTTATTATATAATTACACAGTGAGAAGTCGGTGTGCAGGCTGGAATAAAAATGTTTTATTCTGCATACAACCAAAACAAAACCTATATATTTGATTTAACATAATATTACGTAATAACATTATAGTTCTCTTTTTCATTGCTCGTCCTTTTTCTTCACTTCCTCCTTCAATGAAGATGTCAGTGATGATGATGATGATGATGAAAAGAAAGAGGATACCACCAATTTCATCTCTGCTTTTCTCCAAAAAATAAACAGCCAAACACAATAACACAAATTCCACTCTCAAGATTGCATGTGATTACCTATCTGAAAGATACTTGACTTGAAATGATCTCTGAATAGCCTTATGAAGTCATGATGCTGACTATAATATACGCTTAATATGAGAACATGTTAAGTTTTCCTGTCATGAGGAGTAATTTTAATTTTGGACATTTTCACAGTTGGATTAAAGTGTCTTGAAAGCTTGTTACATATTGGGTTCATTACACACCTCCCATGTGCCACCTGGATTATAATACTGATTTATTATTAAGAATGTGGACATGAACGAGTGTCAGTAGAATTAAGATGACGGATGTTCGAGATTTGAATATCTGTACAAAGGCTTCAACACAAGTATAAATTTAAGTAAGCAGGTATATTAAAAATGTACAATATTAACATTGCAACACATTACAATAACTACATTTAAAGCATGGACCACTTAATGCCAGTTTCAAAAATAAAAACTAAAACAAATATTGCTCACAAAAAAAAAAAAATTAATACCCTGAGTTCATATTGCAGATTGACTGTAATAGCTTAAATATGAGTTTACGATAGTCTTTCCCACCTCACCAGCAAAAGAGGATTTTACATCGCCTTCTCTAATGTTCTGGCTTATCATCAAGTGGACAGTAACATTTTTACTTTTCAGTGGATTCTTTTTATGGTGTTGGACAAGTCTCCAATTGGCCACATCCAAAAAAAGCATTGCCAGGTCACTTTGTCATTTTTAGTGCAGCCTAAGTCTATGTGAAGCTTGATGAGCCATCTGCATGTTATACAACACCATTTATTTATTTCCCTTTGGCAGGACTTTTCCTGTGAACAAATCAAATTTTCATTAAAAAAATGGCTGCCTAATTATCTCACAAAATACACATTGCACAACATTACTTCAAATTACAGTTCATTCATTGAAGCGGGAATCATAAATCGCAAAAGCAACACATTATAGATGATTGTCAGAGCTGCAAGAAAAGGCTAAAACAGCAGTTTTTAATTGCACTTTATCCATTATAATACGTTTTGGTAGCACATCACAATAGTGATACACATTTATATCATAATTAAGTCATTAATACTGCCAGATGTTATTAAGGGAGACCTAATACATCTGCAGCAGGCCTGATCCTGAGCCTTCACTGGTGAGTTTCTCCTCTCTTTCAGGGTTGGAAGTTCTCATCTGTGAGGAGCCCAGGAGAGCAAGTTTTCTCCCTGCTGCTCTGATGTCCTTTAATGTGGCCGACACTTCCGTGCTGTTCTTTCTGTGGTTTGTCAGCTGTGGTCTTCCCTCTTTTACAGTTCAACCAATGGCCCCATCAGCCAGGGTTGCTAAACTGAAAAGTGAAATGCGATCCATTGAGCTGTCCATTTAGGATCACCTCCAGCGGCAGCAGGAGCTCTGTTCCCAGCCAATGTGTGTGTAAAAAAACAGCAACTCCTACTGACATCTCTGGCATGGCTTCACCTTGTCCCCACTCCCTGGGCGTCTACAGTTAATGTCTGCACCCGATCATTTTTATTACAGTCTCCAGAATATTTATTTTTCCACTGGCCAAGAATGACAAGCCACAGCAATGATTTTAACTGTGGCCAAGTCTCACTTGGCTGCTTTTACCCCTTAAAGAACTTTGTTTTTATTTAAAGAATAAAACACCCTTTTTATTTGTCTACGTTACCAAACCCCCAAACCTACTTTAATTCAGGCATTTTCAGACTTTTTTCAATCATTATTGTACAATATGACTATTTGACTATAAGCGTATTTAATCTTGGTGATTGTTATTTAAAATGTTTACTAATCCTCTTCCTCCTAGTTTATTTCTGATTTGATAAAAATGATAGATTCTTGTCATTTGAAGCTTTAAATGCCTCAAACACATCACAAAAACACGAATTTTAATACCAGCAACTCTGCATTTAACTCTACAAGGCCTTTCTGATTTTCCTTAAAATAGTAAAGGTATTTTATAATAACTACATGTCAGTTTTAACATTTTTAATCTAGCATTGAGTTTAAAATCCTATTTTGTTTCAGCGAGCGATTTCCTCACAGACAATTTTCTAACATTAGCTGGTTTTGATGGACTCTAAAATCTAATGTAAGTGTCAATCTGGGCACTTCATTGGAGTCTTAGTCATGTTCCAGTGAACTTTTTATTCTTATTGGTTTGGTGCTAAAAAACAGTTCACTTGTACTGCATTGTGGCTCAAGTTGCTGCTGCCATTTTTACACAAAAAATCATGCCTGTATGTGGGTTTTTAAATGTGGGTAAACCCAAAGGAAGACAGGTTTTCAAGTCACTTTAGTCATTATAAGTCTATCAACTTGAGTAGCTGTTAGTTAATGGTGGGATGTTTAAAAAAAGCTGAATTGCACTGCTCATGGAGTTACAGTGGAAACAAGCCAAAATTTTTGTTTTTTAAAACAGGCATTTGCTAGCATTTTTTTAATTTAATGACCATATAATAACTTTTGTAAGAAAATTGTGAGATATATTGTGATTCTGTCTATGCTGTCACAGAGACTAACGCTGGTGGAGCAGAACAGTGAACAGCCTCAGCTGTTATTTCCACATTCAGGTTTCCTGATGCCGCCTAAGCCTCTTTAGGCTCTTTTTCAGTGGTCTCTCTTCCTCTCAGTGTTACTTCTAATTTTACATAAGCCTGGTTTTGCCTAATACTGTTAAAAATTAAAATACAATTCTCTTCACCGATTACACAGACTATGCATGTGTGATTTCTGTAAGAAGGGTGAAGTTCTGTTTTTTGATGCAAAGCTACAACCACTGCATCATTTTCTCAGTTAGTCTCTTGAGCTTAGTTCCCCTTTTCGCTTGCTCTGATAGGGAGCACAGGCAGAATGCACTCTTGGCTTTGGCTCTCTCCAAACATCTTTAGAATTTTGCTCCAGTGGTTCAGGCCAAGTCAGAAGTGGAACCCGTGGGGTTGGCGGAGGGGCAGCGAGGATACAGATCCTGGTCCCCGTCTGGGACTGGATCTCACACCATGGGCCTTCAAAGTGGATGTAACAAGTTACTCCACAGGCCACCTTCTTCTTCTTTTGACCTATTTCAGAAAGTGGCATGCTAGCAAAGACAATAGCGCTGTTAGCCTTAAGCTCCCAATATCGCTCACCAGGCTCATGGTATGGCAGTTTGTCTGGGATCCATCCCGGTCTAGCATAGGTTATATCCCGCCAGGTCTTCGGATTTGAGAGTTGAGAAAAGCTGAACCTTTCAACCTTGCGGTTATACAGCTGCAGGCACTTTGAAAGGCCCCCTGCCTGGCTTTGCTGAGCACCGGTGGCTGGACTCTTTGAAACCATGGATTTGCTGTTAAAGTATTTGTTTTCTGATTCGGGAGTGGCCGGATTGTCTTGTAACCCAGGTTTATCCATATCTGGAACCACAGAGGAGTCATCTGAATCCTTTGCACTTTGTCTCCCTCCCTCTCCTTGATTCCCTGCTGGTGCAGAGGTGGAGTCCTCTGTATTCCCAATTTGCTCTCCTCCTTGATTCCCAGCTGAGCCAGGGGCAGATCCCCCTGCATTTCCAGGTTGCATTCTTTCATCATGTTTTCTGTCAGTGCCAGTGGGGTTGGCGGAACTTGGTTGTTGAAAATCCTCTTTAGGCCAGACAAGAGTGGTGGATGATGTGTGGAGGCTGCCATGGTCGAGAGTGTTTCCCCCTCGGTTAGTGGCCTGGAGGTAAAACAGCGCATTAGTGAACTCTGTATTGGGTAGAACTCTAAACAGGCTTGCACCGAAATGGGAGATCTCATAAGGTAAATTCACTAATTCTTGTGATTAGGGACAAAACATGTCCTAAAAGTCTTTTTTATGTATAAAATAAATAAATCATAATCATACAAGAAGTTTTTTTTAAGTTACATACAAAAGCATTGTTCATATTTGTGACAATAATTCAAACTGAAAAAGAAATCTACATAAACATATATATCAAATAAAACAAGTATCAACACCAAATCACACAAAATCTTACGAAGTGTACTCAAAACTACATTTTCCATTAAATACTGCCAATCTTTATTTTTGGTCAGTGTTTAATTTCCTGGGCTTTGCCTCTTTGATCAGTAGTATCCAGGCTGCAAAATCTGTGCATACATTGTAATATTTCAATGTTATTTTAATTACTCATTTATTTTTGCATGCATGAATTCGATAAAACCTGACTTATTGAGCTGATTATCTAAAATGTTACCAATTAAAATGTTATTCATCTGACCGTCAAGGTATCTGGGTTCCACACTGCGGCCATTGTCCATTCAGCTACAGTATGCCAGAGTGGCTGGGGAGTTAAATCATCTCTCTCTTACTCACTTGGCTAAATAGCCTTAGAGTTAGGATTATGTAAACTACATAACAACAGAATGAGTTTAATATCTTTTAAGAATGTAGTTTTCTTCATCTGTTGTGATCTGGTCTAGTCCTTATTCATTTAGACTAAATATTCTCCCTGTGGCTCATGGAAAATCAAGAGCTTTTCATGAGAGAAGTGTACATGAATTTTGATTCCCATTGGATTTATGGAGAAAAATTTGATAAAAACTGTTGTCTACATAGTTTCATTTTTTTTAAATGTGGCTGTGGAGATGGCTCTTAATGCCTATAATATTAAAACAGGCGTTTGCTGCATAAGAGTCCGCTCTGGTAGTAGGGAATCAAGAATAAAAAGTTTTCATTCCACAGGAAAACCAGGCTTCATCTCCTGTTAACTCTTGACTGCTCTTGTTGAACCAGCAAATGTCCTGGGGTCCATAGGAGTGTTGTTCTCTCAGACTTACCATCAGGTGCCATTCTAGGTGTTTCCTCAGCTGGGCCTCTCCAGGGGTCAACCACTGTGTCTGAGTTGGAAGACACACACTGTCGCGGGGTGTATGGTGTCTTTCCTGTCAGTCTGGATGCATCCTCCCTTTGCCTGGGTAAGGTTTTCCATCTGGGAGAAGTGTACCAAGCCAAAACCTTTCTGGCTAATTGTGTGTAAGTGAGGACCTTCTCAAAACATCTGCTCCTTCTACTTTTTCTGGCTACCAAGCGCATATCTCTGAACAACCTGGACAGGGACAGGTGACAGGGTTTGTAGGGTTTGGCTTGTTTCTACTTGCAAGGTTGTTTATGGCTTCATGCGTAGACAATAATCACATGGCGTCCATTTTTCTCTGATACCAAGCTTAGGGTGGGGCCTCAAATGCTGTTGTAAAAGTATATGGCGTGTTTCTGATTTCAAGTTGTTTAATCGAAAATACTGAACAGCATATCATCTACCAAAAATGTGTCCAAATTGTGCTCTGATTTTTCCTTTACACCCTTTGTTTTCATATTATCTAATGCTATCAATTGAAATGTTGGCTAGAAAATGATTAAATGCTTGTGTTAGCTAATAGCTTATCAAAGCCAATGGCTAATCATATATGTTGTTTTATCTTGAAAAATGACATGCTGCTGGGTTAGTGTGTTTTACTGTTTTCAGCTGACCCGGACCAGAAAATATTCTATTAAAAAGATCAGTAATGGAGTGCAGACTGCAAGTGTTTAATTGGGTTAATGATCCATCCACCACCCCAAACCTGTCAACCTTTGGCCAACACTGGACTGTCAGTTCAGTCTTTTGTCCCCATTTGCTTGCTAAAGCTTTGCTACTAACTTTTGCTTCAAGGCGTACTGCACTAGAAGTTTATAGGTACACAACAGGAGGAGGCATTGGCGTTATTGGCTTTGGTTCCCTGACAGGAGGAAGTGGAGAGGGGGTGTCTTGATGCTCCTGATTGAGGAGGTACTGGTTATTTGTTCCCTTTGGGGTTTTTTCGACATTTTGAATATCTTCCAGGTTTAATCCTGGTGACAGAGGTGGGGGCTTTTAAGGACAAATGTGTTGTTAAAGAGGCCTTGGATGTGGTACCAAAACAGACACGGTTGTTCAATAGATCAAGTGATCTACTTGGTTTTATTCACCAAAAAGTGTTCAGAAGAGCGTTCAAAGTCCCATGCAGAGTGAAAATATAATGACTTGTTATGCCTTGATTCAACACGGTTTCCATAAAGAGGATGTCTCTCAGTCTTTCTAAGCTTTGTCTTTCATAAGCTTTTCATCCATGTCTTTTTCTCCCTGTTAGTGTTCGGCTGTAGGCCTTGTGTTGACAGCACAAGTTCTTGCATTCATTTCATTGTGGCTGTACAGTGTTGGCTGAAGATTAAAATACTCCAATGTGTCATTAGCAGTGACTGTTTCTTCCTGTTAGCTGTTTGGCCAGCTGATTTGGGAATCAGGTTAGCAACTCAGCCTTGGTCCGGGGGGGTGGGGGTGTTATTCTGGGGCATGACGGCTCAGTGGGTTTCTGCAGCCTGAGAAAATCAACTGATCCAGAAATCAGGGCCAGTGTCTTTGGTGGCTCCCTCCAGGACACATGGATGCACTGCAGGATGTCCAGGAGAGAAGGGGAGATAAAGGCTAACCGGGCTGGGCAAGTCAGGCCGTAAAACTTGTCAGAGTCAGCTGACCAGCTTGGCTGGGAATGGTGGTGCAATTATGGACAACACTTTGGGAAAGTCTGGCCATACAACAGGCAGTGATGAATTTTCACAAGCTAATTTCATGTGGGAAAAATTCAGTTTTTATTGAGATCATCCTGGTTATTATTAGTGTTGAGGACAAAAATGAAAACTAAAGAAGAATTTTGATTAATTGCTCAGCTGTGATCTGTACACAAGTCTTGATTAGCCAGCGGGTAAATACACAAGTGGTACTGGGGGGAGATTAATACTCTGAGTAAAGTAGAGCCTCTGCTTGTGTTTAGATTAAAATACTGTCACTGTTCTCACCAAAATAAAGTTAAAAACTGAATAAAAACCTTCTCATCAGTTATATAATATACACTGGTTATAAAAATTCATGCATAATTTACATAAACAAATATAAGTTTTTTGACCAAAGTTAAAAACAGGGAATGTTTTTTTTTCAGTCTCTCAGTCTCTTCAGCTTGGTCTCCCTCATGTTTACTCGAGTGAAGATCATCAGTGCAATGCACTATTGACCTTAGCTCTCACCAACACAAATATCAGATTTTAATACTCCATATTGTCACTTCACTTCTTGTGACCTGTGGCTTCTAATACCTTGTCTAGCTCCTTCACAAAGTGCCTAAGGTCATCTAGGCAGCGCTCTTTGATCTCCGTGAGGTTCTCATCCAGTGGAGTCTGCAGCAGTTTATCCAAACTGGGATCCTTGTCCACCAGCATCTTCACCACCGTGCG
>JAPZDZ010000023.1:18538183-18548242 GCA_029783805.1 Acanthurus tennentii | reverse complement strand
CATTCTGTCTCCAAAGCAGACAAGTTAGCTCCACCCTGCTTTGACAACTGGAATAGATGCTTGAGATGTTGTCTACAGTAGAGCTAAAATTCATTAAGTGTGTTGAAGAATTGATACACCGTTTATAATTAAAGGCATTTGTGTATGAACGATCAACATGACCTCAGAATAATGAAAACGGTGCATAACTTTAAACTGTAATAACCGGTGTTTCAAAACCAACAATCCATTTGTCCATCCCTTAAAAACTTTTCAAGTCTCTCTGCAGCACTCAACTGCAAGTCCAAGTAAATTTTGATTTAATGGCTAAATTATTACCTTTGCAAGGCAGGAGTTGAGTATAGTGTAAATCACTCAGGGACTAGTGTTAAATATCTCTGCAAATTTCAGTGCATTGCTGGCACTCAAAGATGAAGACAAAACTTGTATTTCAAAAGTATTACATTTGTCAACTTTACTCAAAATGCATTGCAGCTTTAAGAGCTTAAAAGCCCACTACACATGTGTCAGCAGTGAGGAAGCAAATCATCTGGAGAGTTCTGCGCTGGCGGCTTGCCCTCGATATGCTCTTGTTGATTTCAGCATACCGGTCAACACACAGGCAGCAATCGAGGGAGCAAGAAAAGCTTCATTAGCTGATCTCCATCCATTACCGCAACAGGGCCCAGCCTGGCCACTATCAGTGCGGGCAATGTTTTCAGCCATTAGGTAAACGAGCAGGCTTCATTATGGGGCACTCGGCCCTCGTGCATCCATCAGTCTCTCTAACACTACAAACACACATACAGCTGCCAAGACAGTGCAAACCAGACTCCACCTGATTTTGGGAGGCATTGTGGGTTGTCATTAGAAAGCATTGCACACATCCTGTGTTATGTAGATAAATTAAAGATACACGTCTTTGTAGTACAACTTGCTAATTTTAAAAAAGAACCTGGTCTTACCCAGGAGCATTTCATCCTTTGTTGTTATAAGCTATATTTTGCTGAAGCTTTTATCAGCGCTTCCTGTTGCTCCAGCTCCTCAGGCCCCCCTCCCACTTTGTTCCCACTCAGTCCTCCGAGAACAGCATCCTAAAGCCTGGAGCAGGCAATTCTGGAGGAAACTCTCATTTCCATTCCACCAAGAGCTCCTTAGTCAGCCTGGCTCCCAAGGCAGGCTCTCCCAGCCAGCAGAGGAGCTTGCAATAAAGGGCACTACCATTACCCAGCCAAGCCCACAGAAGAGTTGTAAAATTTTTAGTGCTGATGGTAGTTTGAGACATCATGATGGCTGTGTGGACAACGCACCAGCAGCATCCACATAAAAATCAATAGGAGGCTGTTAATGGTGCTTTATTGCTTGCTGCAGTATATGAAAGATAATAAAGAAAGGGTGCTTTGAGTGACCTAATACTAAGCAAAACTGGAGTCAAATTAGATGCTTCTTCTTATTTACTAGAGCATTTAAGTAATGGTTCACCTCAGTAAAAAAATCAAAAGCCCCCTTTAATACACACACTACATAGCTTGCATACTGTATCTGATGGAAACATTGGCAACTAATATTAATCGTCTGAAAAGCTGGAAATTTTATCGTTGTTTTGTTCACTTTGTAACACAAAAGCATACAATAAGAAGGCATATCTGGAATGCTGCAGCAGTAGCCTTCACCAATACAGTCACGCCTTACCGAGTCTATTGCAATATAGTTGTTGTAATAGATATTCATCATCCAAACACAAAAACAAATTGACAGATATGACTTAAATGCAGACTGTCTGTCTTGAATGTGACACATAACTCATGTGATTTAAATGCAGTTGTTATTGTTCTGTAATGGCTGTTGCAAGAGGCAGTAGTTTTAAAAACCCACACTTCCATTAGTTTTTAAAAAGCATGTTTCAATGTCAGGAGCAGGAGAAGCCGTTGGATGTAATAAAATCTGATCTTTGTTCTGATATCAGAAATATAAAACCTGCACGTTCGTGTCTTCATCACAGTATCCGTTCGGTGAGAACATGGAGACGTCACTGCTTCGGCCACTGGAAGCATCACTACAGACCATCACAAACAGCTACTGTGGAAGAGCCAGTCACCTGTTTACCAAGAAGTTAAGACAGAGCATCGCATCTGTTCAACAAGATGCCACACAGAGATGATGATCAGGGCAGCACTCTAATATCATTCCATGATTAGCGTCTGATTAGCAACTCGGATTAAAAACACTCCTGTGGAGACAATGAGCTGGATGACAAACAGACTCGGGTCTGAATCAACACTGAAGCCTCATCTGTTTACAGGCAGCATGTGAAGACTGTGGAAAAGGAGACTGTAATCTGTGGAACAGGTTCTGATTTTATGTTTAAGTGAAGCCAGTGTTTGTATCATAACTTATCTGTCCATTGAACACACAAACAGGCCTTGAATGCTTTCTCACCATGGTGGTAAATGCACTGAATCCACTTTGCCCTGTAGAGATTTTGGACTTCAGAGCTGACAAGAACATTATATGTAGTCCAGACAATCAGTTTGTTCAGTTTTGCTCCGAGAAAACCTCCAGTTATTTTGTACAATTGTTTTAGGTCATTGGGAAAAACAAGTAAAAGCAGCATGGTACTTTAATACGCTGTTCTTATCAGGAGTATTTTTATTATAGATAATATTATTTTGAATTCAGGCTTTGGACTTGTGTTTTTGTCACTGCAGTATATTTTGGGAGATTGTTGTTATTTACAGGTACCTGTTAGTATCAAAGGAATTATTGTCCATTTTTTTAATTCAACAAAGTAAATGGACATCAAGATTTCTTTTACAGTTGAATCAGTATTTATTACTAATGTTGGACAAGAAGCACTTTAGTGAAATGTGACAAGAGGCTATGATTTTAGATAATCAAATACCGGTATGGAAGTTTTCAAAGCATTGTGTGTCTTATCAGCATATTAGTCTTTTGAGTAACTTTAACAAATATCAACGTGTTTTTCTGTATATGGAACAGTGTCATAAAGCGCAGTTAGTTTTGAAGTCAGCAAGCATCATGGCATTCACTCCTGATGGTTCAATCAAAAATTTGCACTATAGGTTGGAGAAATGTTGGATTATAACATACTGAAACCAGCACAGACATTCAAATGTATATCAAATGAATGGAAAATAAATATTTTATTAAAAAGCATTTTTGATAATGCAGTCTGCCTGTGTATGTTGGCTTACAGTCTATTTGAACTGAGTCATCACATTTTAAATGTGACTCAGCTTTATGTTTGCGACATGATTTGTGATTTCCTTTTCTTGCTTGCACCTGCAAACTTTATTTTATCAAAATCTTAAGAATACAGGTTTGTGTTTATAAGTGCATGTCAATTGTGATATAATGAAGGAAATGTTTGACTGAAATTCCTTAAGGTTTCATTGGGAAAAGCTCAGTTCTCGGTTTCTTACGTTTTATCTTTTATCATAGTTTTCTTTTACAACAGCCACCATAGCTACTTTGCATAAACTGTACTTGTTGCCTACATACCCAAAACAAAAAAACTGAGAATGGGCCACGTCCGAGAAGGCTGGAGAAAGCTGAAAATGAGAAATTAATGTGTGAGTGTGAAGACTTCAGAGAGAGTTGTTAGATGGCCAAAAAGGAGCTGATGAGTCTGGGTCAGTAGCCTCTGGCTCATTATTTCACAGTAAGACTGAGGGATGCGCTGGGAATAGACAATAGAGCTAAATGATGAGATTAAAATGATCTTTGTTCTAAGAAGCTCTTAAAAATATTCATTTTTCTTGCAGATGAATTATGAGCACAGCGGTGGTGCTAAAAGATGAGCATTTGAGGGTGGTTGTGTCACATTTTGAGAAATAACACTGAACAGATTTTGTTGATTTCTCTGGAAAAGGTTTGGTCAAATAATCATCAGTGGGTCAAACCAGTCAATCACTTCAGACCTTGGAGCATTTTTTTTCCTGCTCATGTTTGGATGATGTGCTGCAGGCTATGGTAAATATTTTTAATATGGAACCATTAGAGAAGCTTTTGATAGGTCCACTACTTTTCTCCTTCTGCATACTGAAGTGTCTTTAAGAGGTTAAAACCAGTGCATGTTTTGGTAGCTGTATGAATACAAAGAAGCCCTGCACAAAAAAACACCAGAGGTCCATTTATTTCTCCCATGAGATGATTATATATTTGCAGGGAAATGCTCAGTGACATTACTGATTGCATTAACACATCAACCTTAGAATAATAGATGTTTACAACTTTAATATGCAAATAATATTCAGTCTTTAGAAGGGAAAGGCCAAAGCTGCCAAAGCCTGGTTTCACTCCCTCTGAGTGAAATGGTGATCAAGGTTTTATTTTCTGTACACTTATCAGTCAAACAGGACCTGCCAATGGATTATTCATGTTAATGTTTGCACCACTTGGCCTCCATGTTGGTCAATACTGACTTAAAGCCCGGGCATAAATTATAACAGTCACTGGTAAATGAGTCACAAAGTATAGATTATACAATATCAAGCAGGACATTGTCATCAGCATCCTCTGCTCTCGACAAGAGTGTGGAGTTTACACCATCAACAGCTATGAGCAGAGGACATTTAGAGTTTAAAGATGAGTCCATTACATCTGGGAGCAGATATAAAAATGATGAGCACTCACAAAAACAATGTATGCACCATTTCCAACTCATAAAGTATTTAGCATCATCTGAAAATGTTTGTGCTGACTGTGCATACAAAATTTTCTGTAAGAGGCCAATTATATGCTAAATATGAGAGGTGACCGTTAAGTTGTAGCCTTAAGTAGAATGAGAGATTTATGCAGCCCTAATTACATGCACATGCAGTTTGGCTTTTTTTCCCCAGTATCCATGTGGAAAGTTGAAGTAAATAACTTTGGTGGTATTTCTGTTTTGGGGTAATTTAAAAATGCAAGTCGGCACTGTCTGAGAAAATGGATAACATAAGCCTTAATGCAGTCATCTGTCACTGCCACTTTAAATTCAGCAACCTACTTCTTCACCACGTTGCTGAACGGGCACCCTCCTCTGGTGCTGCCGTCGTATCCACACAGAGCTCCTCTGGTGAGGCCTTGATACCAGGAAAGCACAAAAAAAAAAAAAAAAACAAGTATACTGCAAGAGATCAGCAATGTGTGAACCTGTTTTGCGAGGGCTGGAATGTAACAAGTGTCTATTTATATGACCATGAAAGTCCAACACTCCAACCATAAATAGAAGACTTTCATAGATAAAACATGCTACTCAATACGTGACGTGACAGAAGTTTAGCTCATCAGCGCTACTTGAGAATGACTGATCCTCAATCTGCTCATTTTGCAAGGCAGCTGTTGAGTGAGGATGAGACTCCAGACAAGAACCTGACAGCAAGTCGTGTATCTTGTCAGCCTGATAAACTGAACGAAGTGCCAAACCCGAGGAGGGAAGAGAAGAAAGTGCGAAGTTTGTCACCGTTGAAAGAACCAGGTAGAAAAATCTGTTTTGCTCATGTGCATCTATTTCTCTGCTGCCTACCTTTCCTGCTGCGGAAAGATATCATTTATCTAGAGCATTTTATCAATACTACATTTGCCAGCATTGCTGAGACAGGTGTAATTGTGCTGATATGTCAGGGTTTAAAAACAATTAAACTAATTTACCACTGAGCATTTGTTATGCATGGATCATTCAGTATCATGCTGAGAAGTGAATTTGCCATCGTAAGCAGAACAAGATGAAAAATACTCATGTGGAAATACAATTAAATGACTGTTTCAGTGCTTAAAGTCTAAAGCATGAGTGCCATTTTATCACTATACAGTACTGAAACACTTTTTATAGTTTTAGTTAAGCTGCTTTTTGGAACAAGATTAAGATAAAGGCAGCTTTATGAGGCTGCAACTAAGCACAATATTGCTTTGTAATAACATGATAAAATACTCAAAATACCAAAACTGGCATGCCAATATTTAGAAGACATTACATTTACCATGTTTGCCATCTTAGAGTAGGCGGTATGCAAGTAAACATTTACTGAAAAACACTAAAACCAAGTAAAACTGCAACTCTGTTTCATTAAAAAAACCTAGTGTTGAAAATGACCATTAATTATTTTGAATCTTTAATATTCCTACATTAAACCCATTGACGCCTCTCTTCTATATTTCGAAGGCTTTATGATGTCAACATTTATATATTCTTCCTCATATTCTTGTTTTGACATTATGTGCATGACCAATGCTAACAGAAGTCAAACTCAGCTGAAGATTCATTCAGCCAAAGAGCACAGATGTGTTTTCAGGTCTGCGTTTCCAAGAAGTAGGTCCATGATACATCTTGGTTCATGTCCCTAAGTTTGGAAAGTGCAAAGCTACATTAATCATACACACATCACCTTAGGGCCAAACTGTTTAGATCAATGTTTCAACAAATAATCCATACTCAGCCAACCAAAGGGTGGCTGCTTCTCTCCACTCACTCAACAGCCATAAACAAAAGCTCAAAGAGCTTCCACATTGACCCCAGGGGCTCTCGCTTGTGCTGCCACCACATATAAGATGGGGTGGCATGTTTTATGGATGCATAACATTGAAACACAAAAGTAAGAATGTTATTACTCAGCCTTACTCTTATATCGGCTTTTTATGGCCCAGTTGGAGCAAATGTCATTGAGATGGAGCATTCAAAATGCACAAGTTGTGCCATCTGTATTACCACTCATAAAAGAGAGTATCAATCACTTCAGCTGACCTTTTTTTTTTTTCCTCCCTGATAAAGTGTCTCATCAATGAAACCACATCTCGGTGCCTGAGGGCTTAAGGACTATTGGTTGAAATCAATGCCATGCAAAGTATTGTTAGTGAACAATATGCCCCGTGATTCAATACGCCACACTTTCTTGATTGCATTGTAGACACCACTGACAAACAGCATTAATGGTCTTAGCATGTGATTCACGGTCACTGATTGATTGCACGGACTATTACGGGCATCCACTTTAATGCAGCAGCATGACAGCAGCATCAGCGGTCGTAAATTGTCTGTGGCTTGGCTAAATGCCAACAATGAGTTTGTGTTGTCTGTTTGCATGCAAATGAACGTATAGTTATGTCTTTGTGTTGACTTTTGGGATGCATGCCAGAGACCCGGGGAGAGGTTTTTGCTCATATATTTGGTTTGTTTACCGAAGTTCCCCTCAACCTCTCGTGGCCCATTTAACTTTCTCTCACCGCAGAGTCTTTAATTTTAATGTCTGTCCTTCTGTTTTGAACCATGTTGTTTTTAATCGCTTAATAATTACAGCCAACTGAGCAAACTTTGTTTCGAACTGTTGTTTTTCATATCTGTTGTTTTTTTTTCCCACCCCTTCATCTTTTCAGTCCCTCGTGTCCTCAACCTCATATACTGTAGGTCAGGTAATTGTCTTCCACACGCATCCTTCCTTCACTGGCATCTCCTAATGAATCTATCGTCCTTAGGCCCACACACAGAGGCTGCCTCATTGACTATTGGAGCAGCTCGACCCGTGTGTGGAACCTTTAATTGTTTTTCCCAGAGTCTGACAGCCGAAGACACATGATGGATTTGTCGCTGCATTTATCTCTAACACGGGAAAGGACAATCCCTGTATACCACGAAAAACATTTATGGTCAAATGAT
Source organism: Acanthurus tennentii (assembly GCA_029783805.1). Classification (NCBI taxonomy): domain Eukaryota; kingdom Metazoa; phylum Chordata; class Actinopteri; order Acanthuriformes; family Acanthuridae; genus Acanthurus; species Acanthurus tennentii. The sequence goes on along the minus strand of JAPZDZ010000023.1, from coordinate 18,540,609 downwards.
AACCTCTGTAAAATGCTGCTAAGTCTGTGCAAATAACATTTTTGCAATGCAGGGCTTGTTTTTAGGCGAGAGAAGCGTCTTTTATTTGGAGCTGAAAGTACTGTACTGTACAGGAAATCCCTTGGGCTAAATGGACTGTTCGACAAACTCCACAATTTACTACAAATCTCTCTCCAGCTCATGAACTGTTGGCTGTGATTGAAGTGTTAAATGAGCTGAGGTTTCTGGAGAAAAAAAAAAGTAGACATGCCCCTCATGTGAAACCTATTATAAAAACCTAATCTTGAACTAATTTAGCATTCTATTTCTTGCACTCTAAGGCATTTGTAACACTGAAATAGATTAATCAGACACATTACAGCAACAATGCAATTTAAGGTTACCAAGCTGCAAAATGCATAATGAACTGTACGGTTTCAGCTGAGGAATATGGTACAAATTGCTTCAAGAAAGCCATTTTTCAGACTCCCTTGTGATTTTCAAGGGCACTTTGACCAACAAAACACAGATATTGCTCCTCATCAGAGCTCCTGTAAGTCATTATCATTATTTATACATGCTTGGACGAATGGAGGGCTGAATTCTTTAGTGACTTGAATCATAGCAGGTAAGTGTAGATTACATGGAGAATATATGGGATATTTCTCAAGAAAATGTCATTCTGACAGAAACAGATGCCATTTTGGTGAGCCACCGATGCAATGCCTCGCCCAGTCACATGGATTTTGAGTTTTTACAGCAGCTGCTGTTGTGTTCTTATCCCATAAACAAGTAGCATTATTACTTTCAAAGATATTCTGTGGTCTTACAGAGCTGCATCCTCATATAAAATGACAGTTTTTCATATGGACTAAAATCACCATCCCCAGATAACAAAAAATTGACTCAAACAGTGCCATAAAGAGGGAGAAGAAGTGCTTAGATCCTTTCAGTCAAGTGCTTCTATGTTTCAATACAGCAACAGAAAATACTGCAATACTAGTGAAAGTCATTCATACAGAATCCCACTTAAGAAAAAGTGCAGGACCTGCAGAGGAACAGCTCCTGTGACTGCTTACTTACAATTATTACTCAACAATGCACATAGCATTTCAGCATGATATACAGAACTTGGTTAAATATAATTTTTACCACTGGCAATGTGGCAGAATCACTGTGAGTTCAACCATCTGTTCAGATTCAACACCAGCTTGTCTCATTCAAAGGCTTTATATTACTGCAGAACTGTGATTTTGTCTGTCCACCATTTTTTCTGAGTATTATATTTCCTCCTAAAAACACCATGTTATTGGCACACCATGGCAGCTAAACACAGTTAATGCATTTTGATGATAAAGTTGTTTTATTTTTTGTGCATAAAACACCACATTAACCATACAACTGAGAAATATTATTTCTCCAGGAGAGCAGCCATTAGAGCAAGTCAGAGGACTTCAAAATGGAGCGGCCATTACTGTGTCAGGGAAATTTACATGAAGAGAAGAGACACTGCCTTTATTTTAAAAGTTGTCCATCATGACTGGAGAATAACCAGATTTCAATTAAAGGGGAAAATCTTTATTGTCATGGGACCCAGAGCGAGTATGTGCCTGAAGGGTCTGACTTCACTCTATTCCATTATCTCCCTCCTGCATGCATGGATTTCCTTTTACCTTTACCCGGCAGCCATTCAGTGCTCTGTTCACTCAATATTCTACCTATAAAGGTGTTCAATGGAAATCAATTGAGGTGCTGTGATGTGGAGTCAATTTTAAATTGTTACATTTGTTGAAACAGTAACACTTAAAGCTCCAAGTTTTTGTCATGTCATTACTTTTGTTGCAATAACAACCTTTTTTGCATAGAATGTAAAAAGGTACATGAAAAGTCAAAAAGCGTCACTTGAAGTTATAATATCAGACGAAAGACTGTTTAACCTCAACCCTGAACTAATGATGAGTCACTATTTGACCAACAATTTGTGATCAATTATGGGATGAAACAATATACAGTCAATAAAGCAAAGGTTTGCAGAAAGCAGGTGACGAGTGAAATTTCAAAATAAAGATTGGATTTATTTTGCAGAAGGCTGCAACTTTACACATCATGTGAATGACAATTTAATAAGAAGATTAAACTCTAATCCTGTTTGCAAATCACCAAGGTCTTCTGTGTGACATTGGAGGATAATCCAGGAGGCTTCTCGAATGATTATCTTACCAACACACAAATGCTGCTATAATAATCCCCTCTGCCATTATTATGGATAAGTATATATATAAATTCATCTGTTTTAAATATTAACCCATATAATGTCAGAATAACTCATACAGGGGCTAACGGACGTCAGGCTGAACGGTCAAAGAGCTGCAGGACCAAAAAGCATTATTATACTGAGCACATGATTTATATTTTCCAGGGTTGAATCTGTATTATTGTGTTGATCT
>JAPZDZ010000023.1:18499914-18516120 GCA_029783805.1 Acanthurus tennentii | reverse complement strand
GGTTTGGCTTATTAGATCGTCATGGAATTTGCCACTGTCATATTCTCTTCAAGACATTCTGGCAACATCATCAGGTCAAGATTATTAAAGGTTCAATACTTTTATCATGTTCATGACCTGCAAAAATAACATTAGCATCAGAATCAGGTGTACTTTAGTTTCTATGCTAATCAAATAATGTTAAAGTAGTGAACATTCTATATTTGTATTGCATTTTGAACATGTTAGCATGCTCACATTTGCTTTTTGTCTCACAAAGCACTCAGCATGGCTACAGCAGCCCACTCCTCATGATCATATTATGGGGACAGCAGAGCATTGAGTAAAACATTTCAGCCAAAAACCTATCAATAACATTAAGAGTTTCAGTGGTGTTATGTAATTCCAAGCGACGTAGTCCCATATCGACAGACACACTTTTGCCTTCTGCTTAATAATCATATAAATTCAGAACAGCTAGCTCAGCAAAGGCAGTCTGCCCACATCGGCCACCTCAGCACTGCCACGTCTGGCATGATAGGGCCAATTACCACAATACAGCGGCTACATTATCAAAGATCAAAACCGCCATCAATTTCTAAAGTGACATCGAGATATGCAATTACCAGTTTCTTACAAACCTCGGAGATTAGAAGGGAGAGGAGGCACTATGAAGTAGATTGCACCATCGTGCGTCAAGTGGATTTGTATGTCAATAAATATGGAATATGGGCCTCCCCAGATGAATAATGATAGAGAATTTGTAGTTTTTGCTGTTTAGGGAATTCTAAAGGTTATCAGTAAACATTCATAACAGAGGCAGTGGCTGTGTGTGCGTGAGTAGGTGAAGCGCTGAAGAGGAGATGAGCCACTGCTATCTATTTGACATTTCTGTCAGTACTGGTATTTGAACTGCTGGGTAGCTCTGACAAATGCCATGGCTGTCACAGGCTCGATTTTAATTACACCTGACTGGGTCTTTCAGGGGCCCAGGGATCAACTTAATTAGCTAGAAAGCGCTCGGGCTAGTTCTGGCTTTGGTTGGTACAACTCACACCGCTTCTTCATCTGTGGCTCCACGTTGGCATTTTAATGGTCTCTGTCTATACAGACTGTGAGTATTAACAAATGAGGGGAGAGCAAATGGGCTCGAGGTATGGCAGAAGTCTGCTTTTCAATACCAATTTTGATGTTAATGTTTTGCCGCCGTATAAACGGGGAGGCTTTTAAGTGCCACAGACAATAATGGAAATGGAAGGTGTTGACCATGTAGCACAACCTAAAATCACACTTAATGTGACGCTTTGGCATTATAAAACACTACTGTATGTAAATGAATTACATATGCCAGTAGGAGGTGTTTTAAGGGATACGCAGCTCAAGTAGTTCAAGGGTCCTTTTTTGTCTTGTACAGAGTTGGAATGGAGATTTTTCACGGGCCAGTTTGCACACATTAAATGTTCTGAATTATAAAAATATATTTTTAAAAAAAACAATCAAAAGAAGAAGAAAACCAAGCCAGTGAAAATAAAAATAGAGTGTTTGGCAACCAAAACAGACATCACGCTATGCACTATGCGAAACCAAAAAGCCTTGCTATTCAAAAGGAGGCGTATATATATATAATAGCAAGACTTGGCTCCTTTTTTATATTTTTTTTACCAGTTTCTCATAATGGAAGAAGTTCAATTAACAAGTTAAATGGACACACATGAGAATAGAAAAGTCTTGAGGCTGCAGTGTATCCTTGACAATCCAATTTCAGCCAGCACACTGACAACTTAAGATAACACAAAGACCAGAGTATCCCAGTCGCTCTCCCTTGCATATGACAGGGCCATAGTGATAATTAAGTGGATTGTACATTTTAATGAATACAAAGCCATTCGAGTGGAAGGTGATTTTAATTGAAATCTTCTGTTTCATCACTGAGCATTTCAAAAGAGGGGAGAAAAAAGGGGTGTAACTTGAGGAGATATGAGGTGAACAAGTAATTTTTCTTTACTGTCAAAAGTGGTTTAAACCTGACAGTAACCTGATGTATTCTTTGCTCTCTCCATTTTCCCTCAGCCTTCCTAACAAAGGCTAGAAGAACAGTGCAGATTGTTGCTTTTGCTCAGTTTCACACTCTTCACACCCAGCACTTCACAGAGAAGTACATTTTTTAAGCAAACTTATATTGCAGTGAGAAAATTAACCTTATTTTATTACAAATTTATTGTGCTGGATCTCTGCGGGTTTTATGTTCAAGGTTTTTCTGTATTCACAAACTGAAATATTTATCTCAATTCAAGCACCTTGCACCGGTTGCAAAGAAGCAGCAGATTTTTGGCTCTTACACAAATGTCTGAATGAAACAAAACATGATCCGTTGCAATGTTATACCAAAAAACAATAATTTATTATCATTTCTTTTGCAAAGATCACCATTATCACACATTTTACCTGGCTACAAATGTGCCAACTACGCAATACTTGAAATTAGACCATTGACATTGACTTCAAACAAATACAGGGATCGGTTTAAAATTTCAAATTTACAATATTTCATTTAAAAATGAGGCATTTGGAATGAGTATATTGTACATGTAGCTGAACTATAAAGTCTGTTGATAAATGGATAAACCATTATTTCAACAGCATTTATACATAATGATCTAATATGCTGTGTTCTGAGTCCTGCTCAGTGGCAATCATCCTAACACAAGCTTAATGCAACCGCAAACATAATTCAGAAACGACTTTACAATACTTATGAACTTTTTTTCAGTTACTAAAACTCAAATTATATAATGTATGATTAAGGCTGAGTACATCCTCTCTGTTGCTCAGAGATATCCAGAACCAGTTTGCTAGTGTATTAAATCAGTTTGCCACACAAATGTACCATTTAGTCAGTTTTTGCATGTTAAGGCTGTGCTGAGTAAAGGTGTATGTGGAGAGCAAAAGTGGTGTAAAAATACAGGTATGTAAAAACTATGAGCAGGTCCATCTGTTGTTGTATATGTTGTAATATGTATAAAAAAACTCAAAATGTTAAGAAAAAATAAAACCGAGTACAAAACATTTTTAACCAAAGTTGCAAACTATACATACAAAGCTGCAGCACTGGCAAAGAGTCAGAACATTTGGGGATTTTTGTGTTTTGTTACACCAAATAAATCTTTTTTTTATTAGTACAATATAGTACAGTACATTTTCCCTGTGTGCACAAAGTTGTTTTTCCATGACCTGTCAGTGTAGCAGCTTCTCGTTTGTATCTTTGTAAGAAAAGTGTCTCAAGTTCACAAATTACAGAAACAACGTATGAAGAGTTTCACTGTAACATGAGGTATTGAACTTTTGAAAGATGTTGGTAGAAAATTTTTGATGATAAAAAATGAAATTTGCAAAAGCTATTATTTGACCAGAAAGTTTTTCTTGTTAACAATCTGCAAAAGTTGTTTGTTGATCAGAAACTTTTGCTCATATTAAAATGTTCAGTTATCCAAAACTTGACCAAAAACAGAAATGACATTTTTAGGTGAAAAACTAAGTCTAAGAAGTATTTTTTTTCTGTTTGTAGTTGTAGGATTTATTTAAAATTATTCAAATTTGAAGACATCTCTTGCCACAGTTTTACTTAATACTTTATTTGGAGCAGGTCTTACAGTAATGACTGGAATGTATATGTTTGTCCCTTTTGTACCTTAAATTAACTTTTTGTTGTAAACCATTTTTGATACCTGTATATTTAAGATTAACTGGGCTTCTCGTGCAGATCTATGCACAAGAAGCCTAAAATATAATTTTAACTACCTTGACAACATTAAGAGAGTAACTGGTTTTAGCTTTAAAGGATATGTAGATTTGTTATTAAAGTAACATTCAAAGAGGCTGAAAAAAGCAGAAGACTAACTGATTCAATGAGTGTTGCAATTAGCAAGTGTACTTAATACACAAAAAAACCTACTTAACTTTCCTTACGGTGCTCATAGAAATTTTTTTGAGTCATGTGGTTACAACATAAATATGAAAATAGAATTGAAAAGATAAACATGTTTAAAGCGAAGTAATAAAATAATTCTTTAGACGTAACTTCATAGAAAAATGTTTTTCCCGCAGAGTGAAGTGAAAAAAACAATACTGAAAAACATGAAGAAGATGTCATGACACCACTGATAAATTCTTTACAAAATGCTTTTTGGGTTACAAACTCTGAAAAATATTCCTATTGTCCTCATAAAAATGCCACATTGAACGAGGCAAGAATATTATACCACATGGGGTAGAATGTGTGTGTTTTTGTTTTATACAGTAGTGACTGATAGGAAGGCATTGTGCACCTTGGCTCCCTCAGGGGCCTTAGTACCATGAGTCATTAGCTCCTGGATGGTCATCCAGTTGTCCAGGATCTTCTTGTTGCGTTTTTTCATCATCTTCTTGTGGCTAAGCTCTATAATGCTGACTTCCTTGCGACCCTCACTGCTGCTCTGAGGGTTCTCCCTCAAGCTTTCCAGCCGGCTACGCTGCATGAACTCTCGTCTTTTCCTCTGCTCTTTTGCTCTGACCAGGTGCTGCTTTCTTTCCTCTTTACTCCAGTACCTCCCCATCTTCATTTCACTCATTGCATCATCATCCGTGGTCATTCCCCCGCTACGCTCCTCTTTAATCTTTAGGGCTCGCTCCCTCAGGATCTTGTCTCTCACAGGCCTCTTGGTGATGTACCGTGTGCCGTCGCTGCGGATCTTGACCTTCCACTCCATCTTGGGCTCATTAATGGGCCTCTGAGGCTCTTTGCAGACACTGAGGAGACTGAGCTGACTTTGAGCGTACTCTACAGCTGAGCGCTGCTGGATTAGCTGCATGTAGCTCTGGTAGTGGCGAGCATGAGCTGGAATGTTGACCTGTCTTTGCTGGGAGCTGTGAGATGGAGAGAAGTAAGGAATTTGGGAAGCTCGTGGCTTTAATTTCCCGCTGATCTCCTCCTCAGTTTGAGGTTTCTGTTTTGACTCAGAAAGACCGCTGTGGTCAGGGCTGCTGCTTTTGCCTGGGACTAGTGCACGGCATGCTGGGATAGGGCTTGGGCTAAGAGAAGAGCCAGTGGCAAGGCCACTGCATAGGTTCCTCTGGTTGGTGAGACTAACCATCCTCTGCAGCGAGTGCTCCGGGGAGCGATCCATTGCCAGTGGGGTGCTCCGTGAACTCTCTGCTGTGTTATAGGCACTGGAGCTGTCCTTGTCCGATTTTTCCAGCCTCTCATTAATGTCGGCCAGCTTACCCGTTTTGGGCTCACTTCGATGGAGGCTTTGGTTTTTGGATGAGGGTGCAGAGAGGCCCGTAGAGGGAGACTGCTGGCCCTTTCGGAGGTTGTGGGCCTGCATGATGTTCTGACATTCCAGCTCGATGCTGCGCAGCTCCTCATTGAGCATACGGAGCTCATGCTGTACGCCGCCCTGCTCCCCCATGCTGCACTCGATGGTGCTGCGGCGGCTGTAGAACAGGTCGTACTCACCGCTGTTACGTATCTGACACTTCAGCTCTAAGAGCTGCTGGAAACGATCACCATCCGTCTCATCATTCTCATCATCGTCTTTGTCCTCTAACCGGGTGGAGCCAGTTGTGCGGTGTGTGTCCCGATTGTCTCTCAGGCATTGGGACAAACGTCTCTGGATGTGAGCCAGGACATTATGTTCGGAGCTCTCAATTCTGTCTCTGATACTGAGTGCGTTATCTTTATGATGAGGGACTGTGGAGCAGGTGGGCTTGTCATCATCTACTCTCTGAAATAAATAAGAAAAGAGACCACTTTTTAATGAACTGCATTACTTTTTTTATTATCAAATTGATCTCTGGCACTTACTTGAAACTTGTAATGTGTGTTTAAGCCTGTAAACATTATTTAAAAATCTAGGTATGTTTTTGACTTATCTTTAAGTTATTTTTGCAAGTGTTTTATGTGATTACACATATTTACAAATCTTATTTTTGGCAATGAACCTTAAAAGGAACTGCATTGTTTTTTAGTGAAGTTTTCCCTTTTACATCACTTCTCATTGAGGGACAGAAAAACAACAAAAAGTCATCAGAACTACGTTGTGTAAGAGTTCAAGAAGTGCAAACCTATTCTGTTTTCTCCTGGAGGATTTTACATGCTGTTGTGCATAACTTTGTTATACAGCTCTGTTACTTGGGGGATTGTTTCCTCCCTGCAATGTCTTTGAAGTTTCATTTATGTTTTTTTTTTATTTATTTGGAGCACGCTATCCTCCCAACAAAACAGAATTTAAAATTATGATTACTAATGTTCGGATTTCAAGTCTTTTGACATTGCTTTTCCATAAATATTCATATTCATTAGTTCATGTTCATATTTCAAAGAGCAAAGCTTGTTTTTTTACTGTTTAGCTAAAAAAGTCAATGAATACTTTGATTCAGTCTCTGCCACCAGCTCGATCTGATTAATATTGACTGTGAATAATGACCTATTACAGCCAAAGCAAATATTGGTCAGTCTGATGGCACAACGTTCTTAACACACTTTGTTTTATGGTCCGTCAGTCAAGGGAAGATTAACTTCAATCTATTCCTTTTGACTCATTTGTTTTTAGGGGCTTTATTCTTATTGAACACAGCAAATAAATAGAAGCTTTAAAGAGTGCCTTTAATCCACAGAACAAAGCTTTTTCATTGACTAGCTAATCCATTTACGCAGAGCATCTGTTTTGCTGCTTTCTGACCTGTTCATACTCCTGCTCCTCCTGTAAGGCAGCCAATTCCATCTCCTCTCTCTGCTGCTCCTCCAACATTTCCATCTTCAGCTGCTCCAGGAACTCACTGTGCTCATCATCCAACCAGGCCTCCTCCAGCTAAGGGTGAATAAAGAAGGGAATATGGAGAGAGAAAGAGGTGAGTGTTATTTGTCAAGGCCTAGAGCTCATGGCGACACTGTGTTTCAAAACAAATGGTTGGCTGCTTCAAATGGAGGCCCAAGTGGGATTTTCTTAAAAAAAAAACAACCCATCCAGTATGGTTAAGAAATGAGAAACTGCAAGCATCAATTTGATGTGGTGTTTGACTGATATGAGGTTTCCTATTTATTAACCAACAAAACCCAATAACCTCCAACCCTAATCTCTAAAACATTCACTGGAATCTTAAAATTAAGCCCATACAGTATAAAAGACAAAAGACTGCCAAGTTTGACCTATTTGCGCGGCACAATCCATCATCTGTTTTGCTGCTCTGTGTGAACCCAAATGGGATTCATATCTGAAGACTACAGATTTACTACAGAGAGACACATTTAATTACAAAGAGTCTACTATTGCTCCTGGCTCATCTGCACTGCGGCAGAACTCTTTCGCTTATTCGCCATCGGCCTTCGGCCTGAACCCACTCCACATTAGCATGCCATTAGCTTTTATGGCTTACCGTTGGAAGTCAATTACAGTGGCGCTACATAAAAATAAAACATGATGAGGTGTCTCAGTGGTGGCTTCCGCTAGGAGTGGTTGTGGTGGCAGTGAGGGGGGAAGGGTTGGCTACCCAGGACTGCTAAGGTTTACTCTTAGCAAATATACTGTAAATGACAAACCTCCAGGGCTGTAATTTGTGTGTAGCGTGCTTCTTTTATCCATGCTAGGCCCATAGCAGGGATTTCATTCAATGGCGTGTCGGTGTTAGCGTGTGTTCATTTCTAACCTGCAGTTCAGGTCTGGCAACCAGCAGCACGACGTTCCTGCACTCGTCGCTGGAGAGCACAGCCATGGCTTCCTCTCTGTCTTGTACATCTTGACCATTAATCTAAAAAAATGAGACACAAACATGATTACCACACTCACCATTAAGTCGGACACAAGCAAGCAAAATACTCTATACACAAATGCAAACATTTGAACAGGAGTACATACATATATTCATAAACCAAGAGGCCTAGAAAAGCAAAGTAGCACAATAAAAGCAGCACTGCGCAGTAATGCATTTTTTTTTCGGGGGATATTGTAAACACTCCACTACTCTCTAATATGAAGCAGGACCCAGCAGTGATTATGAATGGGACAGTAGCTGTAGGCCGACGGAGCTGTTGTGTTCACCCAAGTATCCGGCAGCGTACATACATCTAGCCGTACAATTAACTGGCCACTGACAGGGGGCGTCCATCTTTTTGCAGGCAGAGTAATGGCCCTGTCACTGGTGGATAATAGTGCCAGAGTACTGCTCTGCCTCACAAACACACACACACACACACACACACACGCACACACACACACACACACGCACACACTCTCCTGGCTTAAATCAGTCACACAACACATGGTAGACACCGGTGGACAATTAGACCAACAGGGCTTATGTATCCGCCCCCCACATCTAATAACCGCATTCGTAGACTATTTACTTGTACCTTCACTTTATTCCTGCTTCCCCTTTTATAATGGATTACTGTACTCATTAAAAAACATTGTTTTTTAGGCACTGCCGGCTAGAGTCCTCCTCAATTTATACGTAACCTTCACATTGTCTTCCATTTATACTGTAGCTCCAGCTTTACATAAATGTTAAAATTGTTTACTTTGTATGGCATCAAAGATAAGATAAGATAAGATGAAATAAGACATTCCTTTATTTGTCCCACAATGGGGAAATTTACATTGTTGCAGCAGCAAGTGGACAGTAAAAGACAGAATGTAAAAAAGCAGCAATGAGAATAAAGAACATTAAATAATAAGTACAAAATGGCCTCTCACTGTATATTGTATTTAATCTTAAGGCTGCAATAATGAATGTTCTTCATATCTACCAAAGAATATCTGTAATCCAAAAATGCATTTGACCCCACTGAGAAGTTTTAGCAGGCAAACTTTGCTCTCGTTCATTAAATTTTCAGCAGCAGTAAGAATTTTTTTCAGTGGAAAAAAAAATGTGGAAAAGCCTCTGCAGTCTGGTGTCGGAAGGTCTCGTACAGGCAGACAAAATTAGTAACTGGGTGGAGAACATAGTCAGCACCTGGGAAGACACAGAGCCTGGTATTTACCCCCATGAGTTAGTGGAGACTGCAAAGATAACCAAAAGGAAAGTGCATATTGGACTTCATTCATCAAGTCGCCAGAAAGCGTCTCGAAATCAATGCTAATGTTGCTTTGTCTGCTGAATGTAAAAAAAGGCAATTGTTTACCACAACAATTTAAAAAGGTGATCATTTGTTAGGTGTTGTTTTCATCTTTCCTGTTTTGCTGCCTCCAAAGACAGGAAAAATAAATACATTAATGCAGTTTTAACATTTAAGTCGGAGGTTTTGACTCACCCACCCACATAAAAACCAGTAATAACCCACTAAGGTCAAACTATCGAGTTTCCCCCCTAACAACTGCCTCTCACTGTCTGCAGCAAAATTTCCTTAAATCTCAGGACTGAGGATGAAGCTTGGTACCAATAACAGTCATAGCCTCCCGGCTATCCCACAGGAGGCAGTAAGCTTTAGCACAGCACCATCCTGAAGCAGAACTCTTAAAAACCCCTGTTGGTGCTGAGTCGGTAACTAAAACAGCCAGGGGGGTATTTCTCCCCTTCTAACAGTCACAGCGGGGGCGAGTTCCCCCCCTTTTAATGTACAGCCATTAAAAATGAATGGGCTGTCGTGCTGGGAGACAGAGTTTTGAGTGTGACAAAACAAAATAGGCTTCTTATGTTAAATCTAATGAGAGCTTATGTAGGGGGGGGGCTAGTGTGAGAGAGCGGCCAACTGTACCTGTAAGATGCGATCGCCCTCTCGGATTCGTCCATCTCTGGCTGCGATGCTGTTCGGACTGATCTGTGCAGGTAGAGAGGGAAGAAAATAATGTCTCTGAAACACATTCGGTCTTCTCTCGAGAGAATCATGGAGGGCCTGAAAATGTTTTAACTCATTATGTATCATGGAATCTTCCAGCTAGACATGTCTAGACTGTTATTAGCAACACACAATAGGTTTGCTGCCATGGGAAGTCCTTAGATGTCAAATGGCTTTCCTATGGCTGCCTGGTGAGCTTTTAAAACCATTTTAGCCCTCGGAAAAAGCCACAAAAACTGAATAATCACCTTTATCACGTTAGTCTAAAATTGTCTGACTCAGTTTATATATTCTGACATGTTTTTATAGCTCAAACCTCTGCATAAAGCCTCTCACTCAACCTCAGTACATGATGCACCTGCCTCTCGTGTAACTAATGTTAGCGAACAAGGGGGCAGGACATGCTTTCATTGGCCAATCAATTGGCATCTGGGGCCACCAGTCTCACTCTCTCCTATCAGGTGAGATCTCTGGAGATGGTGAGATGCTGTGGCACTCCATCTTCATGATAGTCCACTCCTACGCAGAGGAACACTCATTTAACTGAGGGGGGGAGGTCACTAGACAGGAATGGGGGGTAGGACTGGAGGGAGCAGAGTAAATTGGAGGTAACCTTGCTGCAGTTATGTAGAGAATTCCCCAACCTTGAAAATCTACTACTGAAAGCTGCAAAACGAGAAAGATTAAGAATTTATTAATTATTAAATACATTAACAAGATGTGATTTGACTTTTTTCACACAGCAAGAAGGTCTGAAGTTTAACTCTGAGCTTTAGTCTTTCTTGTTGCTTTCTTTTCTTATTTTGCTGAAAAAAGAATTTGAGGGAAACAAAAACAAAGAAGGGTAGAGTGGACTAAAAAATCGAAATTTCCCTTTAGCTTGGGAGTGTGTTTGTCGGCCCTGCGCAGACTGTTGACCTGTCCATTGTGGACTTGGCCTTTTTGCATGCTTGGATAGACTCCAGCTCCCTGAGTAGAATTAAACAGGTGTATAAAATGGATGGGCCGATGGACTAAAGAAATGTTCTTTTTCCTGCTCTTGTTCTTCTGAATTATTTAACCACTTTACTGTCAGACATAATGGAAACAAAGGGAATAAACTTAACTTAACAACCCAGAGTAAAAAGCAATGTGGCCATTAATCAAGTGCTACAAAGCTGGAAAATCAAGCTTGTTTTAAAATGACCTTGCATTGTTCTTAACTTCGTTGATGTGGTCTCACTACTTATGCAAGATCAGAGCACGTCCTCCAACACATCCTGTATACAGTGACATTCAGCAGCCTTATCTAAATGCAGCACACACCTCTTAGCCCTACTTTTTTTGCAGAGCGAACACTTAAAGATGCTGCCGGTAGCCACAGACCACAGTGATTTATATTCCACTCAGCTCTCAAAGCGAACACCTTGCAGAGTCCAAGTCAACTTCAAACAAATCAGAGAGAAAGTTGAGCTGAATGGAGAGCAGTATGCGTTTCCAACAAGTGGGGGAAAGATGCTAACATGAATCATGCAGCTTACTTTTTTTTTCTGTCAGCTGAGAACAACCCAGACAACACCTGAGGGTGTTTTTGTTCTGTGTTCTTTTTTTCTGTCCTGACAGTCGTTTCATGTTTGTAACTGACAGTGTAATAATTTAGTCAGTCCATTGCCAAACTGTTCAATAATGTCATTTGCGCTAGATAAAGAGATCAATTTTAAAATTACTGCACCCAACAGAGAAACCTGCTTCGCTCACATGAATACTAAAGTAAATCATAAATTGAAAGATTAATATTTAATGTCACAACTGATTTAGACTCAGTTGTTTAGGCTTTGAAAAAGGCTCTCTAATCTAACCATGGTGATGTCTGTTTCTACAACAGTGTATGATATGTAAATGAAGCACTTCAAAGAACTGAAATAAAAAGGGATCTGTAGAATATGCATACATACCTTTTACCCCAAGAGGAATAATATTAAACATTTTCAAACAGCTAGCAAGGCAGACTGTGGTGGAAGGCAAAAGTAAAAAAAAAAATGCAGGTAGAAAAATGTATGTTGTGTGTTTTTACTGTATCTCCAGAAGCTTCAGAAGCTTCAGGAGCTTTAGGAGCTTCAGGAGCTTCAGGACTAGGGAAGATGAAAGGGAATCAGTTCTGTTTACAGAGCGCTCGAATAAAATTATTAAAAAGTTTCCTCTGGCAAAGTGAGTTGGTAGATTTCAACACTAGTGGTTTTATATGATATATGGAAGATAAAGAATATATGGAAAGAAAAATTAGCCCCTCGTAATGAAGTCTGTAATGTTAAAGGGCAAGTTATTTACCCACCTCACTGACAAAGATGGCCACATCCTCCTCTTCATCTGTTCTGTAGCATAGAGTTAGCCCCAACTTCTCGTGGCTGTTGAGTCGACACAACTCCACTTCCTATGAAGATGAAAGGGAAAATATAAGAGATATAACAACATTACTAAAAGTCTACAGTAGGGATACTCAACTTGCTTGCCCAGGGCCAAAAACAAACCATAAACATAAACTGTTTCTTCCAGGGATAAAATAAATTGCATATTTAAGCTAATTTAATGTGAAATATACATAAACAGGAACAGATTTAACCTCTGTAAACTTTTCCTTTCTGTAGCTAATGGTTGTTTTCTCCTGAATGGCTAACCAACTTATCCTAGTATCACCAGTCTACAGTCATGTACGTACAGCACAGTGTTGCTCTGAGCTGAATGCGATCATCTGCATGCTAACAATGACAATGTTAGCATACTGATGTTTGGCAGGAATTAAAGATACTATGGTCAACATCTTAGTTTTGTGTGTTAGCATGCTAACATTTCCTCATGCACTAGTATAGCTGACACTGGTGGGTATGTCCTTGGTTTCATATATAATGAAGGGGGCACTAATGTTTTTTGGGATTATTTTTGGGATATTTAGCCTGAACTAAAGAGGTTCACCAACCAACCAATCACTAGATGAAACTTTGCCATTCCTGGTG
The DNA here is from genome assembly GCA_029783805.1 of Acanthurus tennentii. Lineage (NCBI taxonomy): Eukaryota > Metazoa > Chordata > Actinopteri > Acanthuriformes > Acanthuridae > Acanthurus > Acanthurus tennentii. The sequence goes on along the minus strand of JAPZDZ010000023.1, from coordinate 18,503,340 downwards.
TAAAGGCAAACTGAACATGTAAGGGCATCGAAAGGTCATTATTTTTATCTTGGTAAAGGTGGTTTACAAATCAGTTTCACCACAAGGGTCCAATAACGAGCTGCTCTGAAGTTTCTGTTGATTTCACACAGTCTACCTCCTAAGCAAGAGTTTGTCCATTTGTCATTGAATTATAGATGGAAAATTTCTATTTTTCTAAGCACTTCAAGCTGATGTGAGAGAGAAATCTTTGAAGTCTTCAGACAATTTTTTTTTTAGTACAACTCAATGAAAACTGCTCTCACTCTACTACTTCTAAACAAATCTTGTGGGGATTTTGTTTTGCCAACATTCAGGACTGCTGTAACCTTCAATCAAGAAACAGAACAAGTCTGAGACTATATTTACCACAAAACTAATATCCTGATGCGTAACGATAGGTACACAAACAGTAGGTCCATGCTCCAACCAAGATCAAACGGCAATATTGTTTAAGTTTCAGCAAAAAAAAGGAAAGAAAGAAAAAAACTTGTTGTTGTAAAGCTTTTTTTTGAGTCTAAATTGCAACTCTCATCTGAGGTTTTTTGGTCTCAAAGTGTTTGATCATGAAAGACATTCTCAGCTTGCAGAGTTTGATCGGTGAGGCTTTGATAAAAATGTCAGAGGACCTCAAGTGTTTTTCTTTCAATCCGTTGCCAAGTTTTCCGGAATATTGGACTATAAATAAACTGTAATTATACTAATGCCACCAGATATACATATTTGCCGCAGCACTAAAGCATTCCCCATCTTCCCTTGGGGAGAGATCAACAAACTATTGACTTACAAATGAGTGGTTGTCAAATTTCCCATGAGCCTCTTGGAACACAGCAAAAGTACCACAGCAGCAACAGGAATTCTTCATTTGAGTTCATGAATACAAACAAACAGACAGTGAGATTTGATCAACTGCAGTTAGAACTTGAGCGAGTGGCGAGGGAACGTCGTGAATATGCAACCAAACAACTTCCATTTTGTCCCATGTTTGCGAAGACGACCCACTGTGCAACCTCGTTTACCGCAACAGAGGTGCAGCCAGACAACAAACAGCAAAAGCCTGTATACTTCCTCCAAAATGCTGAAATATATCAGAGGTGTTGAAGGGAATCAAGTGTGAAATGGCCTCTCCTCTTAAAGTCTTTATTAGAGCAGAAACACACCTACTCTCAGCTGCAGCAGCGAGGTGGTTGAGTGGACAGGAGGATGGAGGGGGCAGAGGGGAGTGAGGTGGGCAGTGAGGGCTCTGGTGGGGCTCAGAGGGGTCTGACACAAAGAAAGATTCATTTCCTCTGTGACAAGTGTGGGTTGGCTGGATACACATGTCTGAAGTGGGAAGGGGACAAGGGGAGTTGAAGTCCGACCGTGGTGGGATGAGATGAGGGGAAAAGGCCATTACTACTGCCACAGAGCTGCAACCTGGTGCCTCTGGCTACCCCCCCTCCTAAGCTGTTTATGACCCCCAACATCTTCACAGATATCACACACTCAGACACAATCCCCGTTTGCTCTTTCTCTCCTGTCACTCATTTCTTTTAACACTTCTCTACCCCTGCTTTTCTCACACATTGACAGTTCATTGATGTGTTTCTGGACCGCAGATCTCCTGCTGCTGTTGGTCTACGCACGCTTACACGCACAAAAAAATTGCTTCCTGAATCACTGTATGATCCCTATGCTTATACACACAAGTGTTCTCAGCAGAGCACACACATTCAAACAGACAGAGAAAAAGAGCCAAAGAGAGATGACATCGTCTGAGATTTGTCGTTTTATCTTTCCTGACAGCTCCTACCTGACGAAGGGGTTCAGATCTTTAATTGACTGTCTCTTAAGGAACCTCAAATCCCGGCTGATATGCAAGTATACAATGTAAAAGAGGAAAAAAGCTTTGGAGTTGACTACCCGAACAAAATGTGCTCCAGAAATCAGTCACTAGCTGTATTAAAAATGTTACTAATTAGTTACAAACACTGTTGTTGGTAGAGATATTATCAAAGCAGCCCATCTTCTGATGCAAGGACGCAGTCATGGAGGTAATGGGAGCTGCAGACACAGCGCACACCTTGCATGCTGATAAGGTGCGAGAAGTTGTAGGATATCTGTGGGAAATACTGAAATCACTAGCAATGTCATGGAGACATCTGTCTAAAAATAAACCACACAAATTAATTGCTGAGACTGAGGCGAAGCAGAGGTGTGAGCAGGTACTACATCATCCCTATCTGGCTCTGTGAAACGAGCCTAAAGTTACCTCTGACTAATTAATGGCTGGATATAGTGCAGGGGACCTGTGGCTAAATGATCAGAGAAAATAGATTGCCGCAATTACTGCATGTTGTATGAAACATCAAACCTGCACATGTATGCTTGTGTGTGTTGACCTATGTGCAGGAAGAGATGACTTTTTTTCTCTACCATATGTTATTTTGCTCTCTTGTTTTAAGACAACATCATGAAGACTGAACACCCACTCACACCCAGATGCCTCAGTAAAAGGAGTTTGTCTCCTGATCCATCAAACAATCATTTACCATTCTCAGTCTTGCCTCTTTTGATTTCTTTTTTTCCTCCATTTTTACAGGCGAGCTTTCTCCTGCCTCTCAGACAGGAGATTGTAGCATGGCACATGGAAGAAGGCTGACAGTAAATTAACGACCAGGATGGCGTGATTAGGGGGGAAGATTGCTGCCCACCATCAAAAGCACATTGGATGCTGTCATAATAATCGCGCCTTTGATTACGTGTAATTGAAAAAGCAGTCAGAAATGCATGGATGGTCACCGAAGGCAGGAAAAGAGGGAGGACTCTCTACAAGCTTCAGGTAGTTCGCTACTTGGGAACTTAGTGACACTAATCCAACAAAGGGTTACTAACATGGTGTTGTGGCCACTGAACAACCAGGGACCCAAGGAAGTGCATGACGTTTCTGTGTGAAATTCTAGTTATTAGGCACGGTCTGTGTGTTTAACCATGGTGGTGGAACTTATTTTCAAATCCAACATCAAATTAAGATTAAAGATAAACTGAGATGAGATATAAGCAGCTTTCTGAAATGAACTCTGTGCAGCTTCTGCAGAGTCAGGCACGGACGCTGCGTAGCACTGCCCTTTCACACATGTAGCAAACAACCAGGGATTATCCATGTCGGATGTGTTCTCACATACTGGAAAAATGCTGTCGGGTTAAGGCCAGAGGTGGCACTAGGGTTAAATGTGCAGGAGGCATCACATGCTTTGTTTACGAAACACATCATGTATAAACAGAGAAAAACAATATATAGACCAGCAGAATAGATGGAAAGCAGCTGCATGTTTCTGGTCCATGTTAATCAGCAGCATGAGAACATTAACATGCCCACTTGCTTCGTGACTTTCCTGGACTACGAACTGCTCTATTCAATCGTGGGTT
>JAPZDZ010000023.1:18485016-18495043 GCA_029783805.1 Acanthurus tennentii | reverse complement strand
AGTTTATCTTTTCATCTCATCTAAATTTATAGACATGAAAGTCTGACAAACATATTTAACATTTCAGTAATGTTTCTACATATTAGAGAGGCTGAACGACTGTAAAAGGCTGTGCATGCTGTGTGTTTACTGAAGAAACAATCACACCATAAATTATTTGTTTGTAAATGTGCCTTTGCAGCTCTGTGCTACGTTCAAGTAATGTAGGAGTTACAATTTCTGATTTGACAGATCCTGATGCTCATGCATTCAAAGTCACTTGAAGTTGTCAAATATAATTAAAATGTTTTTTTTGGTTGAATGGATTTTAATATTTACCCTCAGTTTTTTCATACTTAATCTCTTCAGTGATACATTTAATTTATTACTCTAAACTAAACACTGAAATGCCAACACAAACATTCTGTATTAGTTCTTAATTCGGACCGCCTTTATTTCTCTCTTTTCCCAATTAGGTTTGTCCTGTTGGTGAACAGCAGACATGAAGGACGTTAAGGAGAGCCCATTCATCAAATCTATATTTGTCAGAATCAACTGAGCGGCTGCTTAGACGATTCATTATATTTTATGAAGGCGCCTTGCACACTTGTAATGCTAATCCTGCAAACAGTGATATTTATGCTTCATAGCTCAATAACGTTTCTCACATTTCTTTCTGTCTTAATTACCATCAGTCCCAGCCAAAGTCGAGACAAGGACACGACAACAAACTCTTTGTGGCAATTAACCAAAATCCTTTGCAGTTTAATCATATCAGATTAAATAAAAATGTATTAAATCAAATTGATGACCTTCTTGGAACTACAGTCCTTGTTGTGATTTACAACTAATGTGATCCACAAATGTAATTTCCAGAGATGTTCAAAAAAAAAAAACCCTGCGTACATCTTAAATTGTTCGTACCTGTCGGAGAGCAGAAAGGGACAGACGTCAGGCACAGGCGGGGTTGAAGGCCGGAGCTTTGCCAGCGCCATGATGTGTTCAAAGGTGATGTCAGTCTGAGTGCACACATCCACCACATGGATTTCCTGAGGGGGGCCATGGGGGCGGCCGCTGGGGGTTCGCCTGATGACCTGCACCACGACGGGGTCCTTGGCAGTGCGAAACGCCTCCGCGGTCTCCTCATGGCTGGACTTGGACAACTCTTTCCCATTCACCTGAGAAGGACGGAGAAAAAAAAACACACTTCTGTTTGTCTTTTTCTGCGATAAAAAAAGTCTCTTAGTACTTTATTTATTGTGCCTTTTCTTATTGACTGTTGCTATAGAAACATTTTACAAAGCACAGCCATTGTCAGTATACACTTAACCTTACTGGTTCTGCTGAATCTCTGTATGCAGAGCGAAACGAGAGTTTTCTGGCAGAGTGACATTAGACTAAAAGCCAGTGAAAAGGCCAATATTACTTGTACTCTTGCTCTTATGCTTTTTATATTAACTGAAAGATGCAGGTCAGGTTCATAGACGTCCTCATACAGCAATGCCAAGCTTTAAATCCTTCCCCCAATGCTGCTGCCTGTTTTCAGAAATTTAACTCCTTCCATCCCCGCAGTCTCCTCATTTATTACAGTCTCATGTGAAATTTGAATATTCCCTTTAGTGTATTGATGGTTTTATGGTTTATAAGCTCCAGACAGTTTGTCTTAAGATTGCTTAGATTTCTTCCCGGGCATCACATGAGCATCACAAAGATTTACTGCTAATATTTAATGTCAGATTTCAAAACAATTCCACCTCCAAACATCCACATGCAACATGCTGAATAACAGCTGTAGGGTTTTTCTCATATTGTAACGGCTCTTCAGTTGTGCTCTGAGTAAAATGCATTCAAGATAGAATTTTAAATTTTTATTTTTTTTTGGAGTGTCTCCTCGACAGATGATCAAATAGAAATCTTGATGAATTTGTCGGAAAACGTGCGCACAAAAACGCAGCTTGATGCAACATTATCAGACAGTTAGATCAAAGCCCAAATGGCCCCTGTTCGCTGAGTCTATCTTCAACCTCATCTTCACAAAATGAACTGGATTTTCTGGCAGATTGAAAACCATTTGCACTACAGCTGGCACATATAAAGAAATTCATTGCTTCATTTAACACCAGTAATTTCTCTGGAAGAGAACCATGGCTGTGGAATACCTCAGAGAACGTGCTTTGGTATAAACGCTGCAACCAGAGATTATAATTTAGATACCGGCAGAAAAGAAAAAAGGTAGAAGCCGCGTAATTACACTTGCAGTTGTATTTAAATATGGTTTGAAGTGGAGCATTTTGCTCGCAGGGCAAACTGAAATGAATTGAAATGATAAGTAGAAGAGTAAAAGAAAGCATTTATATTCACAAGTGTTCGCTGAGGAAAAACACAGTAAGGCTGGAAAACTCAAAAACAGCAGAGTTTCACAGCTCAAATTACAGATTCTTTAAACTGCAACACAGTAGTAGAAATATAAAACAAATAGCTTCATTCACACTTTAAAAAATTAATCCACAAGTAGTTGACGGTTTCAAGTAACTGTGGCTTTGTGTATGTGCTGCCTCGAATTAAATGCATATTAAAAAGACAGCTTATATTTTAAAGCCAAGATACTCCACCAGTAATTCTTCCCTTCCTCTCGTTTTGTTACACATCTCACTAAAATATTGTGAGAAATGACTCAATATGTTTTGAGCAGAAGTTAGCCATCAGAAGAATCTGTTTTCTAATACATACGTCTGCCTTCATGTCATGTTTCATAATTAGACCCAATCTAAGCTCTGCATAAGCAGCTAATCAGTTTCCAACTGTTTTGGATTGTTGCTGGGCCTGCGGTCTATTATTATTGATTAGTCTGTTGATTATTATTTTGATTAATCAATTAATCATTTAGTCTGTCAAGAGTAAAAAAAAAAACAATTTTGAAAAAATGTCAATAACATGTCCCAGACTCGATGATGATGATTTATTTTGACTCATGAAAAGTCCAAAAACCTGAATACATTTCACTGACTAGAGTGTCTGTGACGAATAGAAGAATCCAATTCTGCAAATTAGAAAGCTGTTTTCATTATTTTTGCTTTAAAAAAAAAATGACTTGATTATAAAAATAGCTGCCATATTTTTATGCATTTCTTTCTCATTTAATCAAAAGTGACAGAAAAAATACTCTGGAGGAGATCAATAAATTCACAGCCCCATAAAACGCCTTAAGGGGTTTAGGGTTGGGGTGGTGGCCAACGCCTGATTTAAAAATTTGAAATAGATCCCAAAATTGGTCTTTTATTTCCATCTTGGCTTTCTCTCTTTCACACACACACACACACATGCACACATATCCACATAATCCTGGTCTTTGTACAAACAGCTGATGTCCTATCTTCGCTTTCTATTAAAGGGGCACTTCAGCAATTATGTATTACGCTACAAAGACAAATTTTAAGATAAAAAACAGAAAGAATGATCAAAATCAACAAAGTAGAGTCAGAGAGGCTCCAAGGTCCAAAACATTAAATCCTACACTTCCTATAATGCTACTTTATAGCCTCTTAGATACCCCCTGACGACCTATTATATTTCTTCACCTTAAAAATCTCCCTCAAGAAGCTCCGCAGGGGACATTATACAACTGTTAAGCAAACTGATGTTCCTGTGTCAAATCAGCAGGGAGCCCCTTTAATTTATTTCTTTAATTTAACAGACTTCCACATACAATAACCACGATCATTACCTGCTAACAGAATCATGAGAAATATTTATATTGTAATAATAGTTATTATACAATAATTGTATGTTTTTCTCATTCCTGATTCATTCCCATGTGTGAGTTTGGGTGCGTGTGTTTTATTTTGTTTACTTCCTCTTCTCAGTGCGTGTCTCTGGAGACTGAGTGATGCCCCACAAAACGACCAGCGACTTATTTTCTCAGCCGTTGCAGCAGCCATGTGAAAAAACTCCCTGAGCTCTTGCGGAGCTCTGGCCTGCTCCCTCGTCTCCTGACGTGACCTTTGTTTGTAGCGATGATGCATTAATCACCTGAGCGGTAGATAAACTGGGTCAACACCGCTCCTGTGGAACCGGGGGCAATTTAAAGTAAAAATAACACTCCGAACCGGCTTTTCATTCTCTTTCTTGGCCACTCAGCAGGTATTAAATTCTGCAGCACATACATTAAAGCTAAGCTCTCTATTAAAGAAACATGGAGCCCTATAATAATCATTTGCTTATATAGTTCCTATGATTCTCTCTTTGTCTTTTTTTTCCCCCCCTGCTCGTCTCTTGCTCCGCAGGCTAATCCTGAAACAGGGAAGCCTGCTGGAAACAAAGGAGTTGGAGCAGACAAATGAGGCAGTCTATGGTGTATGACAGTCCCAGAGAAAAATGATCAAATTTCCCAGCTCTCCCTCTGGTACTGCCTGACCAGTCCAGGCTCCTCCTCCTCCTCCTCCTCCTCCAAGCTTCACCGCTCACTAGCCTTACTCCACGATCATAATGAAACAAGAGGAAACACGTCAGAAAAAAAGAGGAGGGAGTGTTGTTGTTTTAGTCCCTTCACTGGTTTTCATGGGAGGCAGATGGAACAATTAATCCCCAATCAACACAGGAATATTAAGTAGCCTTAACTCCTGCATGAGGGATTTTGTCAGCCTCGTCGTGTCCCCTTGGCTGATGTCTATCCAGCTAAACACGCTGCTTCGGTTAGTTGTGTGGATCTGCAGTCCTATCTGACAGATGGGAAGGGTTTCTAAGAGCTTGGCTGCAGCTTCCGAGATATTCCCAGATTTTCCTAACGCTGAAGAATCTGCCTTCAGCGTGGCTCTTGAGATGTCCATGCAACGTCTTTATTCTCTGAAAAGTCCGTCATCAGCTAGCACAAACCCACCAACATTTTCTGCCCATATTTACTGCCTATACACTCAGTCCAGCTGTAGCCTCTTCAAGTTTTAATCACATATTTGGATGTAGTTACACTAGCTTACACTATCCTCTTGAAGTGTGCATGCAGAGTATGCAAATACACATTAATTCATAAACACATGCTGGTAAACAAAATCTGTTTGCAACAAATTATTTAGCAGCTGTAGTGTTTATAGAGTCCAAAGCAGCTCTGCAACGGCTCCATGTGCTCAGAGTCAACATGAATTATCTCATTGGTCTAGAATAACACAATAGTTATTATTTATGAGAGATCGTTTGCTGTATAATTGGGCCAGGAGATGATCAGGTAAATGTAAGGAAGGGAGTAAATGGGTGCTGCGATGGAGTAACACAAAGTAGGCACATCTGTTGGCTCCATGGAGGTGCACCAGGTGCAGCCAGGAGACAAATGTGATGTTATTCAATGCCACCGAGACGACCAGCAGCCTTCCCATAACAAATGCAGTAAACCAGCTTAGTGAGGTGTATAGAAAAAGGATGAGACCTCTTTTCTTTTCTTTTGCTTCCACTGAGGCAGAGTCCCCCTTATTGACAAAGACATTCAAAAAATTGTGTATTTGTGATGCAGCTGAGTGCACCGAGTCTCCGCTTCAGTAAATATCACGCGACAGTTTAAGCTTTTCTGAGCTGCTCTGAAAAAACAAACGGACTTTGAAACTTTAACAAAAATCAATGATTTTAAAACTACGAGCCTAAAGCTCCCTGTAGCAATACACAGTTCTCTCATCTGTGTCCCGTCTTATCGTTTGTCCTCCACGTGTGAGGACGAGCAACAGAGAGCAAACACGCAGGAGCTCAGCTCGACTCCTCAGGCGTCTCCTCTGTCAGTGTTTTCGTCTCATCGACTGCTGCCTCCCATCAATATCTCCAAAGTCCGAGGGGCAGAATGTAGTGACGGTGGTACTAGAGTGAGGCCAGTTTATCTGTTAAGATGTCAACTTCAGCCAAATCTGATGCTGCTGCCTGTGCTGAGGGACTGTTCCTGTGGCAGGAGGAGCAGACACTGCTGGCAGCCTCCAGGGGATTAGTGATAGGATTGATTGATGTACTACTTCTTCTTCTGCAAAGAGAAAACGGCAGCCCCAGGCAGTACGCTCTAATAGTCCATTAGCTTTTTTATGCCTTTAAATTAACTGCATACATTGCTTTATGGCTTGCATGCAACACTTTGAATCTTAATGAATTGTTTTTGTTTTCAGTTTTATAGAGTTTGTGCCGTGCACAAGGAGAAAAGGTCCATCTCCGTTCGTATCCTGCTTGAGCTGGAAACGCGCCGCATCGGATGAAGCAAAGTCATCCTTTCTACTTCAGCTACACTGACAAGTAAACAAGTCTTTCAGCAGTAGTAGAAAGAGCATCAGAGGCTCATACTTAACCAGTGCGTGTAACCTTGAGTGTTTTGCTTAACATCTGCGCGGGTAGCGGGCCTGTGTTACACACAGTCTGCATCTCCTGTGTGCCGTCACCTGCTGGTTTGATTGGCAGCCTGTGGGGTGTTAAGTGTATTCAGGCAGATGGATAAAAGTGTAACATGTAGGTCATCCAGCCTCGGGAGGAGAGAGCTTACAGACGTCGATTATACACCTGTTCTATCACATCGCCTTTTGGGAAAAGGCAACATGACCTCCTAGCTTTGGGGTTCGGTTTGCTGAGTGGAGCCCCCAGATAAAAAAGTGGTGATGGTGCCAGAGGAGATGGAGGTATAGTAGATGAAGACAAAGGAAGCAAAACTATTAGAGTTGTGCTCCAGAGAAGGAAGTGACCAATGCTGCTTGTCAACCATCACAACTGAGTGCTGATGTTTTAGAAACCCAATTTCAATGAATGATAAGATGTAGATTCACCATTTAAACCAAGACATCACATAGTCACAAGTCCTATTTTTGCATTATTAACTCCAATTTCATCTCTTTGTTTTTATTTCTCAACCTTAAAGTCTCCTGTGTACTAAAAAACCTCACTTTCTTATTACAATAATTCAATTTTGATGAAGATTAAACATGATTAAATGTGAAAATTTGTGAACTTCGATGCGAAGGCCTAGTGGATTTTGCTATGTTGGAACAAACTGAGATAAGTTTTAACTTTGTTTCCAGTCTTTACGCTAAACTAAGCTAATCAGCTGCTGTTTGTGGGCTGCCCTTCAAAAAATCAGACTTTTCTTTTGACAAGTTGCTCACAAAGTAGCTGCAGCCATTATACTGAAGAAACAGAATCTGACATTTGAATGGACAGTTTCAAACCAAAATGCTCTATGACTTGCACAAAATTTGTAGGTTTTTTTGGGGGGGGGGTGTTATGCATCAATTATTGAGAAGAGTGATGATAAGGAACAGTTTGCAACAAAGGTCCTTGGCAGGACAAAGACATAAAAAACTTGAGGTTTATGATCCATGTCTTAAGTCACTACTTTTTATGTTTGTGTACACAGGCCTGCAGCACTGACTATTTATCATAGACCAGATATTATTTTAAACATTTCTTTGGTTTGGATAATTTGTGCCCATACAAGCCGCTGAAACGGTCCAAACTGCTGCTCATGTTACATTGTCTATCCAGAAAATGAAGTCAGCTTATACTCCTGGGACAGAAACAACCACTGTTTGTTGATATTTTTTCCACTGAGTCTATTCAGCCATAGAGCCGAAGATATTTAGGCGGAAATGTGCTCACTGTTGACTGACTGACTGACTGACTGTTGCAGTCTGCCTCTTCTGAGGCTTCGAGCACCTGAACAGCAGCCGCTACACTGCGGCTCCAACAACAACATCAATGTGTTGCAATGCTGTCTTTCAACATGCGAGAATCAATTTGCATTTTCATAAATAAAAGACCATATACAAGTGAGAACGGGAAAATTCAGTATAGAGAAGTGGAATTAAATACTCCCCGAGGTAATTCCGAATGCAGGGAGGCTGAGTTTTGATGTGAGCATGACAGCTGCCTCATCCTCTCAGTGAGAAAACGGCTTGGGTTTCTCTTTACACCCAAATGTCTCATTTCAATAATAAGTGTCAGAATAAAATACGGGCCAAGGTCCGCGACAGTGCAGGCCTTATGACTGCATAAATCACTCCTAGACAGTCAGTGCTACCTTCTGAGCGACTCAAGCAATGCTCCGATGACATGAAACTGAGAGATAGAAAGAGAAAGAGAGAAAGAGAAAGAAAAGGAGAGAGAGAGAGAGAGAGAGAGCGCACGCCACTGGGGAAATCTGACAACCCCCTCATCATCTCTATATGAACCAATGCACTGGCCTCCTTTAACCCCTCCAACCACATAAAACACACTCCACAGGGCCCCTGGGTTATTTTTCACATTAAAGGCCCTACACGACGCTGCTGAGGTTTTATGCCCGCAGAACATTTGATGAATTCTGCCAATTTTCTTCTCTGAGCACCAATCTCGTGTGGAGTACTCCCTTTATTGCGCAACTCGTTCAAAGTGCATCAGCTCTTTCGGTCTGCTCTAAAATTCATGGTCTGACTTTTTTTTTTTTTTTTTTTTTTTTTTTACATGCGTTTATTATCCAATCTTGTGCCTTAATCGCTCAGCGCAAGGACAACTGTTATAAAAAGGACAAAGAGAGATGAGATCTTGGCATGAACTCTGCCAACGCTCAATGTCAAAAGTGTTGAGTGGCACAGTGTGAAGAAAGCTCCACACTCATGAAGAAATGTGCCACCATCTGCTCTCAGTAGCATGTCCTCCACTTCTGCTACTGTACTGTTGGATTCCAGTATAGGTTAAAAAACAAAACAGTCAAATCACCCCAATCATGACCCTACCACAGAAAAACATACAACTTTAGTAACATTGGACCCTAAGTTCTCCATATTTGTGTCACAAAAGTCCTGGGGACATACTTTAGGAACCGGGAACAAAGGCATGAATCCGCTGTGATTACAGAACATCTAAAGTTCTGTCCGTCTGCAGTCACAGGGATTATTTCATTTTCATTCAGTGCATCCAAAACTTTAGTGACAGCTTATTAAATCTTAATGCATCATTTTTATGAATCCCAAATGTGTTCAATCCAGAATTCATGACACGGTTATGTGGACTTTTGAGCTGCTCACCTTGGATGAAACTAAGCTGGGCAGTAAAATTCATGTAACAAGTTAAGTATCACATTACTTTAGCTGTTGATAAACCAATGATGCAATTCCTTTTTCTCAGTGTAATGAGTAATTAATCGAATTTCACAAGTTGGTCATTTGTAATCACATTAATGAAATGCTGCTGATGTAACCCGCATCGGTTTCCTGGCCTATCAATTCCCTCCAGCATGAACAAAACACACACAAGCGTGCACGCTGATAGCAGAGACAGACAGACTGACGAGCACACAGCTGTGCTCACAATGCTGCACATGAAAGATTGTTGGGTAAACATTTCATCAAATTTCTTATTGTGCTTGGCCCTATCTGTCAGATGCTCCGTGCAATAATATCCCCCACATCCTCCCGTTCTGCTCATGATCACTTTCCCATGAAATTAGATCAATACGGCGTTCAGTCTTCATCATTGAACAGAATACAGTTGGATGCGTGGTAATTTTACTATCTTATTTTGGATAGTTTATGAAATTCCGCAGCAGGTCCTAAATATGATTTGGGAGTGACGAGGGAAATAGAGTGCTAAGTTAATCAGCTTGTTCAAGGTTAATGGTACGTGCAGGGCATATTTGTTAAAGAGATTTAGAGATGCACAGTTAATCTCTGTGCTTAACTTTGAAGATCTTGCCATCTTGGAGTGAGTTTTAATGTAAAATGGGGGGAGAAAATCGAATTAGAGTAAAAGCAGCACTTGGCTGGATGAATAACTAATGGATGAACAGCCTCCACCTTGGTGATAACTGGTAATTGGTTTCGGGGGCAGGAGGGGGGTAGCTGGATGATACTATATGCTGTGCAGATCAGCAAAATAGCCTAGCTGGCATGAAAAGATGTTGTAAGGAGCAATGGTGCCATCCATATGCTGACTGAAGAAAATCAAGTGGGTACCGTCATGGAACGCATCCAAAAGAGCTGAGAGTGAGGCAGGAAGGAGGTGCAACAATGTGGACGCCTAGTGAGAGCATTTTCAACGCTACAAGGCAAAATATACAAACGGA
>JAPZDZ010000023.1:18427152-18442055 GCA_029783805.1 Acanthurus tennentii | reverse complement strand
AGGGGGGGGCAGAGGAAGGGAAGGGCCGATGTCGAGGTAATGGACCTCTTCATGCTCCGTGCTCCTAGCATGGCTGAGAGGTATGAAGGGCGATCCTATGGCTGCCTCTACATTACACTCTGGGATCCATTGAGAGCGAGGCAGCTGTAGAAATGTTAATGTTGATTTATCAAGATGGACTGTGATGGCTGCATTAGACTGGGGTTTGAACTTCCGTGTACCACTGGTTTATAGAACTATATATAAATCTGAAAAAAGAAGAAGTGTTTAACACATAAAGATAACCTTTGCATTGCAAATTTACTTGCAGTGCAGCAAACCCCAATTAATCTATCATGGCTGCAGATGTCTGGTAGCTAAACTATTGAGTCCAATCTGAATAATTCATCTGTTGAATCATGGAAAGATGTTAAAAGACCTTTTCTTTTTATTTTTCATTATTAACACAAGTTACAGTTTCAGCACGATAGAAGTGCGAGACATATCCCCTGGCACAGGAAAGACAGAGCTCAATAAATGATGTCGACTCGCTGTTGTGGTGACAAAATAAATTTCAATTACGGCCATGTGAAATTGGATTTCCGTGGAGCATTAGGGGATTGAGAATCGTTGAAAGGTTTCACGCCTGTGCTCAGGTCCTTTTCTTCTAGCCGACAGCACGTCACGGTCACGAGACCTGAAGCTTGTTGCTGCTTCAACACTGGCTTTACTGGCAGTCTTATGAAATCAATAAGTCACTTTGGACAGATGTGTTTTCTCTGGTAACAGCTCACACAGAATTAATACAGATGATTACAGGCTGCAGCCATTCTGGGTCATTTTCTCCTCACCTGATGACCTTCAGTGATGACCGGGTTCTCTGGATGAACAGCTTGTGTCCACTTTGTCACATTTGCTGATCAATATCATGCAGAGTTGTGTATATTATCACTGTAAATACTGTTTGTGAGATCAAAAAAGATGTGTAGATACATCAAACATGGGAAGATATATGATCCATTAAAATTCAGTTCACAAAACAAATCAAGCAGTACTCAGCGGTTAAGACAGATGCTCTCAACCTCACTGACAGGGAGGACAGAAAGAGCATTTTAAAGACATCTAGTGGAAATTTGCATACCATTTTTCCATATTTCATGAACTTTAGAATAATAAGCAGCATCAACAGATTTTTTATGATAAATTTTGAGGTTGCAGCTCAGCTTTTAGGCCATAAGAGAGACGGACATCAGCTTGGACTCTCAATCCAATCACTCTGGACAGAAACTCCATTAAACCTCCACCAGACTTGTCTTTAGGGTGGTCACTGAAGTGTTAATGCCAGCTAATTGACACACGAGAAAAAGGGGGATTTTGGGGGCCGTCCATCTGGACCTGTCTACCTCAGGGTTAACTTCAACTACATATGACCCTGTTGTCTAGTGACGCATGGCCCCGGCCTCTGGGTCCTTGGAGCACGGAGCGATGCCAGCTTGGACATCACATTCAGTGTTCAAAAGAAACCTTTGTATACCCCTTTCTTTCTCTTTCCATCTTTTACCATCTCTCTATCTCTATCTCTCACTCACTTTTCCTGGAGAGAGAAGTCTCGTACATTCAGTGATATTTACCTCTAAAGAGTCTTATTTTTCAGCCTGCTACACAGTTTCACTGTTGAATGGTTTCTCTGAATGGACCTAAATGTGCCAGGCTTCAGTGAGAGACTCATTTTCACAATGGGCAATAACAATAAGAAATTCACCCTTGTAGTCCTGCTAAATCCTGATGTTATGTACCATCCTGCCCCAGGAGAAGCCTTCATGAAGCCGGGCATTACTGTCAGAGAAGACACTCTCGGTGCTGTTAAAACATTCATCTTTGTTGCTGCTATGCTTTCCAGACAAGTGAACACTATTGAGGAATCACAGTATAGTCGAGGCTTGTAGTGCTTTTGCTACATCGAGGACAGATTTCTAGGAGATATACTTTACCATAAAGCTAAAACAGGACACTCCACTCTCAGAATTACTTTTTGCATGCAGGAGAGCAGACGGTTATCTTGCAGACATGTCTCTGCATGCTCAAGGGGATGTCAAGATAGGCTTTCAGATGCTGAAGTCCTCACCCGTGCTGGCATGCAGAGTTTCACACTTAGGAATTAGCAGGTCAGATGGGATGGACACGGCACCGAGGAGCACAGCAGCAGTGAATAGTGTTTCATTTATGCCGTATGGTAACTGTACAGTGCAAACAGAACTATAATCTGAAATGCTAATCTTAAAAGTATAAGGTTTTTGCAGCTATAAATTAATTTGCAAGAAATAAACATAGGTCACTCGACACCAGAAAATGATGCAATACATGTAGCAATGGACATCAATAAAACTGCAACAGCAAGAATGCAGATGAGACATCATGTGAAGAAATCAAAAATGTTTCATGTCTTTACATAGAATTTTCTAGGGCTGCTTTATCACAATTTTTTTTAATATGTTTGATGGTCATCACTCACATTGAAAATGCATCAGCATACCCATACAGACAGGTCATGCTATCGAACCATAACACCAGATCATAGGATTGGCTTTTGAAGTTCTTCACACCACCTTTAACCTGACCGCTGGTTCTAAGCATCTACTGGAACAAAGTTACTGCTCTAAAAGAAGCTATCTTCACAACTAGCGAGCCCGCATGACATATGAGAACAGTGTTGCATAGTCAAGCAGAATCTGAATCCAGCTTCCCTGACTTTACAGCACTGAAATACGGTGGGTTTTGTTTGTTAGTTATTTCCCAAAATACACAACCAAACACATGGTTTTACACAGTGACAGGCCAGGTACTCAGAGAAGAGAAAGTAATCTGAGTTTCTCTGTCAAGCTACTTAAATTTCAAGCAAACAGAATGCAACACTGCAAATCTTATTCCTGCATGTAAGTCACACCCTCCTCCATGGCAGCAGGCTTTCATCCTGTGAGCGTCGTCATTCAGAACGGCGATAAACGCTGTTACCTTCATATTTTGGTTCAAACAAATCTTTCAGTGTGTTTTTGAGCATAACAATCTGCTTTACAGGCCGAAATGTCTATTTTTCATCATCATATTCAGAATCCACCATTCACTATTTCTAAATCCCTTAAAAGCAAACCAAGTAGTGCCATCGATGCCCGGACTTTTATGTCAACACATGCTCTTACTGCAGGCATACTGTTACAATTGATTAACTGTTCCATCGCCAATGTGTTCACATGCTGCAAGATTTGCTGGATATCACTGAGTGTGTGATACGTCAGCCTGGTTATGAATTCCAGTCAATGACTAGACCTCATTTCCATATTATGCTCAGGCAGCTTTGATTTGAATATCACTCTTCCCAGTTCACCACTCCAGCCTTTAGAAGCAGGATTGGAGGTTGAGAGCTCTCAGCGGGGGGTACTCCAAACATGGAGATGGAAAACTGACTGTGTAAATTTTTTCACTCAGAAAATTCTCACATTTCCTCTGATAAAGTGAGTGCTTTAAAAAAAAAAAAAAAGGAAGCCTACATAAAAAAATGTTTTATTATGTAGGATTATTTATGGAAAAAATACTTAATTAAATGAGTTTATTAAACACATACTGCTTTTAATGTTTTTCAGTCTGTACATGTATGTGTTCGTATGTGCTTTCATGTGAATGAGTTGTAATGAAAAGTGGTGCAGAGGTCGAGTGTCGGTAAAGATGCAGATAACAGCAGCCGCCCATCGAAGCAAACTAGTGTCTAATTTATTTGAGGGTCTGGATTCTTTATCGAGTACATCACACAATAACAGGTGAACCACCTCATTGCCAACATGCTTGAGTTCTTCAGTCTACATATTCAACATTGCATATTCAAATCCTCTATAGTAAAATGACAAAATTATTCTTTCATGCACATTTTCCTGAAGGCACATTCATACTAAAGCTCGTTCCACTTCAACCCAAAACAGCCTTTTTAAGTTGGCCTTCATCTAGAAACCAGCTTTCATGACAGAGGAAAAACTTACTAAGAGATTTTGTAATTAATTGAGAAATACATTCAGCCATTTTAACACGTGCCAAATGGCAACAACAGGTCAGAGCAACGTTGCAGTGATGCATCATTTTTACTAGTGCCACATCTGTGAGGCCACTATTGGATGATTTTAGCTTATCATAAATATAAGTGTTTCCATGTTCTGTGTGTCACTGATAAGCGACCAAAAAATGCAGTAAGAAACTAGGACAAACATGCTTCGGGCACAGAAAATGTATAAACAGTATCACCTTCAACCTACATACACAAACTCAATTAAAAACAGTACAGGGGCAATAAAGTTTACATTTTACCTCATTATATTCACAGATTTTTTTTAAATGTATGCTTATTCAGAATTTGATGTTGGCATCACATATTAAACAAGTTGGTGCAGAAGCATCCAGAGACCGTGAAAGTCGTGTCATCGCACCAAAGACACCTGTGTGGGACGCTCCACAGGTAAACAGGTGTAGCATGATAACTAAGTATGAAAGATTCATCACCAAAGAGGCTCATTTGTTAACAAGCAAGAAGCAAGTGACTTTGTCTAAAAAGTAACTGTATAACTGATGACACATGGGCTTGAGAGTTGCATGATTTCAGTTTACCCCAAAACATTTAGCCTCATATATTATTTTAAAAATGTTCAGAGACGCCATTAGTATATTTTAGGTTATTCAATGATAAATTCACAACCAGAATATTAATAAATGCAAAATCAAATAGTTAATAAGCAACATAAACACATTCTGCCAGGAGAAATGTTTCCAGTGCCTCTGAGCCCGACACAGTATAAATACAGAAGGCTGGTTGTTATTCATGTGCAGGTGTTTGTCAGGCAGGCAACAGGCTGCAGAGAGAAAACACTGATGCAATGCCACTGACAACTGTGTGCTCTTATTAGTATTAGCACAGCGCACATGTTTGCAGACACAACCACCGGCTGTGATCAGCTTTGCTGTCACCAGAAACGGACGTCGCTTCAACTGATACTTCAGAGGAAAGGACGTCTCTCTTCTTTAAAAACACATCTTATTGCTTTCTTCTCTCCTCGCATGGTTTCTTTATATCTCTCCATGTATCTCTGATGCAAGAGACTAAGGCACAAGAAAAAGACACAACTGAGGAAAACATGGGTGCAGCTCAGGAAGGTGAGATGTAGCTCATGTAGCCTTAGGTCGGACAAAAGTGTAACGTCTCTGCCTCGACAGGTGCAGCCAATGGATGCCCACTAATCGTAAAAAGTTGTCGACCAAGAACAGTCTGTACACATCTTCATTCCTTAGCAACCTGATGTTTAATATCCCTATCAGAGATCCTTTTCAAAAATGTAAATATTCTGTGCACATGTTAAAAAAGTACTTTACACTCAACTCAAAGACTGGCAGTAGTTTTGTGCTAAATTCTAACTTTTAATTGGCATAATCCAAAGATGGAGAATTGAGTTTGCAACTTGGACTCAAGTTGCAAACTCAGAGAGACTTGAGAGTTAACTTGGACTTGCAAAAAAAGACGTGTAATCATCTCTGACATAATCGCAAAGGACCAGACATTTATTAAAACAGGTAATATTATTCTATACTTTATTGATTCCATATATGTAACCAGACAAACTTTTCTCCTGGTTGTCAACTAAAAAAAAGGAGCAGATGCAACATTGTCAAGCTGTCATTGTTGTGATTTTTCAGGTACTTGCCCCCTTTCTCATATCAATACATGAAGCACTGTCCCACAACCCTTCCTGCAATCCTGAACTAAAGGCTGCAAGATGTCTGATGTCAACGATGATACCACATTAAATTCTGCCTGTTTTATATGGAAATTGCTTTTTTCAGTCAACATCGTGACTGTATCTTTGTGTTTTAATTGCCTGTGACTCATTGTCTGGAGGATTTAAGTGTGTGAATATTTAGTCATTTGCACATAATAAACTGGCTTTACAGTGTGTGTGAGCCGCACATATTTATAATTCTGTGTGTGCACAGTGTCAGGGTTACTGCCCATGTTTAATGCATACCTCAGCCCTCACAGCTGGCTCTGATAACACCCTCCAACTGCTTCATCTGTCAGAGGTTGGGTAATGGCAGCTTTAGCCTGCAATGATAGTCAGTCTCTATTACCAATCACACTCTCTCTCCCACGGATGAGAGGTAAAGAGACGAACAGACCGAGTGGAGGGAGAAGAAAAAGAACGACAGGTTTACGTGACATTAACCCTGTCTATTTTTATAGTTTGCCTCTGAAAGTTTCTGTATAATTATAAACTTTCGCAAGTTGAAACTTGGGTAACATAATTGGAATCATAATACCTGTAGCATATCATGCACTGAGGGTAGTTTACAAACAAAACTTTAATAAAAAAAAAGCTTTTTTTCTGTTAATGGTTCTTCAGAGACACAATGTACAGCTTGTCACCATATGACAGAGCAGCTTTTATGTGACTTAATTAAAACTGATTATCACAGCACTATCAATCTGATGCTTGAGAAATGATGCGTGTGAAAGAAAGCTACTAAATACAATCTCGCCTGACAGTATGGGCCTAAATGTCTTTCACTTGGACTTATTTTCATATTTAGCATATTTAATATCAGTATTAGCAACATTAAGAAAGTAACATTGAGAAATTGACATTGTCAACTAGCAGCTACAAATACAAGTTATTTAGAAATTAAGATTCTGTGTACAAAATACAAATAACTTTAAAAATGTGATGCAAATGTTTTAAACGTTTACTCAATCATCACCTATCAGGAAATAATATACAACTGTGAGAGTTTCAGACTGTTGGTTGGACAATAAAAAATATTTGAGTGTCAAGGGATATTAAGATGGCTGTTCCTCACTATTAATGATTTATAAACAATTAATAAAGAATAAATTAAGAAAATAATCAGCAGATTAATTTGAATACTTCCTCTGCCACCAACAGCCTGCATGTTTCAGTATCCCAAAGGGTTAAGTAGAAACACATACGATGATAGTGTTTTGATTTTGGGCAAACTGACCCTTCAAGGTAAAGTGAAGAGTTGAGAGGGCATCAAACTGGAGAGGTGACCTTCTTTAGGAAGCCTATAATATTATTCATTCCTCATCCTGAGTATTTGAAAGTTTCCTCAGCTGCGAGGAAAATGTCAGAAGTGTCTGTTCAGACACTGACAAAGTCTTCGCAAAATGTCCTGCTTTGAATATCTCAACAGACTTCATGCAGCTAAGATAACACAAAAATAAGTCCTCACCAGGTGTTGTATTTTTCCTTTGCATCCCTAAATCCTATCAAACCAGCACTTTCACTGAATAATGATGAGATTTCAAATCCCAGAGACACAAAACAAATCCAAACTCAAAGATTGCACTCAGTGTAGATCTTTACCAGTTGTGTCTTGGGGGAAAAACAACAATGATGTAAAATGTCAATTTAAAAAATAAAAATGCCAACAAAAGAAGGAATGAAAACTAACGTGACCGCAATGTACATTATTGTTTTAATTCCTGCACGTACAGAGGAGTTTAATTCTCAGCTCCACTAATGGAGTACAGATTGCTTCCAGCACATACACAGGACCGCAATGTAGATCAGTCTTGCCATTTAAGACAGTTTCAATGTATGTATATAGTGCAAAAAGTGATAAACAACTCATGAAAAAAAACCTAACATGACAACAACAACTTTCTTGTATTTGTTTAACAGCTACTTCAAAGTTGCGCCTGTCCACTGCTGTGGGGGTGGCAATGCAAAACTGCAGTGCTGCACAGCAAAACACTGCATTATCAATTAAATCGATGCACGCGCAGAGTCTTTATACATAACTTTATAAAATGAAATGTGTAATTTCACTGCTAACCTTGAAATGTTGAGAATAAAATGAAAGATATAGTGACTGTCAAACTGATAACCACTCACATTTGACATCCAATCTGGTCCTCAAAAATTTGGATCTCTGACACAAAGAAGTTCACTTATGAGGTGGTTGGCTTTTCAAGATAGTTGGAGTGCTTGGATTTCTATTTCTTACATTAGACCGTCATGCTTGGTTTCTGTATCTTTTCTCAGTTTTGACCAGTGTTCTGTTATAAATTTGTAGTTTCTAAGCTCAAGCGCAAACCTGATGACATTCTGAGTTTCTTTTGCAGACTTTAATGTGTATGTGTTTATGGAAATACTAAATAGGGGCCAAACATCAGTAGATTTATGACTCCAAATTAAGTATTTTTATATTGGCCTCAAAAATCTAGCATCAGTCCAGTAATTTACTTCCAGTGTTTATTACTTCTGACAAACTGCAATCAATCATTAATCTGCTTTGTTGGTATGTGTACCTTATCTAAAATGGTTACTTACATTATGGACAGCATGAACTTTGATGTTACCTAATGTACACACATATATGAGGAGCACTGCATTACTTGGGCATCCATCAGAGCTTTTCAAAAGCCCAGAGTGTCATTACCACGTCTGGTTGAGTAAAAGCAGTATCACAAATCAAAGCTAGGACACTGAGTGACGCCCTCTATCTGTCCCCCTACAGCCCCCCCACACACACCCCTCACCCCTCCGAATGCATTGATAAAGGGCATGGGCGGCATAAATTTAGTGCTAAATGGCCGACTGTCATGTAGAAGGTGAGGGATCACGTCACGTCGCAGGCATGAGCAGATGCCTGTGAAGGTCTAATGACGGTGACCGTGTCACCTCTGTGTGTGTGTGTGTGTGTGTGTGTGTGTGTGTGTGTGTGTGTGTGTGTGTGTGTGTGTATACGTCTATATGCACATGCATGACATCTCAGACACACAGCCCACACATACGCCCACAAACAGCCCTGCACCAGACTGTGAACGAACGCCCACGGTATACAATCTTTAGCATATATACGAGTAATCTTGATCATTGATTCGCAAACCTTAAAATCAGTCTTTCACATGTAGAAAAGAGCAGAACAAAAAGGGGGGAAGGAGAGCGAACGGCAGCGGCGATCAGAGTCCCATTTATCAATTAGGGGAAATGTGACGGGTTGGTGAAGTAAGCCAGATGTGATGATGTCATCCATCTGTGTTAATTCAACAGAACTCCCCATCAAAGCAACAGCAAAGTGACACACACGCAAACACATCAAGCCTATTAGCGGTATTAGCACAGGCAGAACAACTTGGCATGAGGGAAACGTGTGAATAAGTGTGTGTTAGTTTGTGTTTGTGTGTATTTGTGTGTGTGGGAGGTGGGTAGATTGGGTGGATGGGGGGGGCATTTGTTTGCCCTAATTTGTGTAATGCACAGTGACAAAAAAAAGAGAGCGAGAGCACTGATAAACCATCCATCATCAGAGCTGCTTCCAAGCTTCAACTTTCTGTGACTAAGACTGACGACAAAAGCAGCAGTTTTATTGGACGCAGGGTTTGTTATGTTCTTGAAGACACTTTATTTATGGTCTACTCCAAACAAATTTCCCCTCAAGCATAGAGTCTTGTATTTTTGTAGTCTGAGTGAAAATATAGTGGAAAGTACTGACAGATGAGAGAGTCTGCACAATAATGAGTTTTAAAGAAAGAAAATACAATTTTTTTTAACTAAAACGGTAAGTTTGTCAATGTGACAGTTAAAAAAAATATTAATCTGTTTCAAAAAGAGTGTTATGTAGTTTTTATTTACACAAAAATAGTGAAAATTCTTTGCTTCTTTGTGAAGATTTGCTGTTTTCTGGCTTTTATCTTCATTATCAGTCGTAAAGAGTTACCTTGGGTTCATAGAACTTGTTACACTTTTTACTGTTTTTGATATTTAAGAGACCATCTATTAACTAGCAAATATTTAGTTGCAAATCAAAAATCCATTTTTTTTATTTGAAGGAATATTTGTGAATCATCTCAAAAAAGTTTTTTCAAGCTTCTCAACAACACAGGAGTCGACAAAAAAAAAAAAAAGTTTAAGGAAAGTTTCTCAACTTAGACCAACATTTAACAACATTTTTAACCACAGAAAAAAATCTTAATGTGCTCCCTGTTGAAAAGGCTGCAAAAACAAATCCCTGAATGAGAAAAATACTTCAATCCAATGAATCACTTAGCAGACAAAGCGAGCAGAGGAGGCTGCAACATTCTGCAAATCATAGCTTCAGGCTTTAGCATGTGAAATCATCCGATACAAACTTTGTTCATAAACAGAGCAGCGGCGTCCACAAAACAAACTGTTTAACCTTGCTGCGAATAGATTTGCATCCATTATGGGCAGACACAGTATTGTGTGAGGCGGACAAAGAAAAATCTTCTTTTTTTTTTCTTTCTTTTTTTTTTTCTTTTGCCCGGGTGTGAGGCAAGTCACATCAGTATCTAGAGAATAAGCAAATTCATTAACGGCTTCTGGCAGCACAGGAGACAGGATTAACAATCCCTTTATGCTGAAATGTAATTGAAAATATGGCCTGTCTCATTTTTCACACAAATGTAATTGGATATGCTCCTGTTGTGTTGAGGTTAGCTGCAGTTAAGCCATAATTTGATTTTGAAACTACCACAGACGTGGAGCGTTACAGTCACCCGGTTAAGATAATGTCAAGCGATATCATTAGGATAAATAGGTAAACGATACCACAATAGCAAAATAATATTTTTTTTTTCTATTAAAAAGGCACATGGATGGTTTTTCAATATTCTAGATTAAATCTGCAGCACAACTGTATGCATGACTGTGTGCAGCAGAACCAATCAAACAAGAATAAATACATGATTTAAACAAACATGGTATTTTAATACCAAAAGCACACATGTGGTGAACTGCTGTGAAATGTGCTCCTGTTCTTTAAGTAATAGCACCTCTGAAAAAGTAGAAATAACTGGCAATTACCTTAAATGATTACATGTTACTATAGTGAAACATTCAGTCATAGACGACACATTTTATACAGTGAATCAACTCTTGGCTGGATGAAGGTTGGTGGAAAGACATGTGTGATATTTCTCATTCAGCTGCCCCAGCAGGTTATAAATTGGCCTGGCACATATTTTAGCTTAACATACCTCCGTCCTTTTGCGATGAAACTGCAAAATAACTAACGATGACGGACGGCTGTTCCCTGTCAGTGACGGCCGTCCTTTAATTCACCACCAAGGAGCAACAGACACAACATGCTAAGCAACAGCATCCAGTCCCAATCAATGTGACATTCAGGTAAAGCTACTCTCTACTGGCGTGTAAGCAAACAAAGGTCACTGTAAGGACATGTGAAATTTAATGTATGACACACCAGGCGTTTGCATTTTATTACTTGATGAGAAATGCTCTAGAAATCAATAATGGATCTGGAACCATGTTGCTACCCTGAAACTCCATCTGGCATTTCAGAAAGAGACTTTATGCTAACAAGGAAAATTCAAGCCCAAAGGCACATTCCATTGAAAATCCAATTTTCCATCTTTCTGCTTGGTTATAAGGCATCTGGATTGTAAATTGGAGAGAATATTCCAAATCAAGATTTATTATATTTTTAAAAAATGCAACATATGATAAAAAACCTTGTCCATCTAAGTTTATTGTCAAAGTTGATGTTCAGGAGCGGCCGTACACTCTAAATTGTATTATTTTGCATGATTAACCTTGCGAAGCTGTGCTGGTTGCTGTGGTAATGGCATACAAGTGCATACTTAAGCAAACAGCAGCATGCTGGCCTGAAGAACTGACATGTATCGCATTGCTCCTCATGCCATGTAACCACTACAAGTGATCCTCTGTTGCTATGGACAGTATCATGAGAGCCAGTTCAAGTACTTTACAAAATGTAATCACAAAGACAGACTACTGACATGTTTTTTCACAAAAACTGTGCAAATAAACACTTTAATGCAACACTTTCACACACTTTCTGGGCTTGGTATTGTGAAAACTGTAGGAAAATTCCTGACTGAAGGAAAAAAGAAAAAGTCAGATTGTAAGGAAAAGGAAAAGAAGAAACAATCCTAGCTAAAGAACTGGTTCATTACGTGATTAGTTGATTCACAGACACATAATCACCCAATATTTTGATAACTTATGAATTATTTCTGTTATTTTTAATCAAAAAAAGTGAAAAATCATCAGATTCGAGGGATTGCTGCTTTACTTTACATATTTTTGAGTTATTTTGTAAGAACTAGGACTATAGTTCAGGACATTACAGGGATTTAAACTATTGAAATATTGGTGAAATGAACCCTAACAAACATTATATGTAACTTGGAAGAACTGAATCTGATTATGCATTAGGTCACATTACATCAGATGACATTATGTTAAATTTTGTAAATTTACCTTATAAGGACTATAACTTCCACCAAATCACACAGTTATTAGTGTACAGATTTGGGAACAAAGCACAGGATCAGCTCTGCCTCTCATATGAAACCCAAACGCTTCCAAAAAATGCATCACAGAGACTTTTTTCATTTTTGCTACTTTCTATGTTTATATGAGAGCAAAGAGATGAGTGATTGTCAGATTTTTCACAAACATGAATTAGGCACCACTGATAAACGACCTCCCTTTAGAGTCAAAATCAATGAGGCTTTAATGTAAAAAAAGACCTGCAGGTGCAGCTACTTTCTTCTTTCACTGTGACTTATGACACTAATATAAATTCGCACAAGTGTCCATCCACCTCAGGAGAGGTAGCATGGACCCCTTTAATGACACATGTAGAAAATAATAACTCAATTTTCAGCGTTGTTATGATCGATATTTAATTCGCTGAGGAGAGGGAGCCTTCAGGATGGAGGAGGAGGGTTGTCTGGTTATCTCAGAAACACAAGGCTGGGGCCTTTCTTTCTGCAGGGGGGCCTGAGAGTCGCCTGATTGGCAGCCACTGATGTAGCACGCCGTGATAAGACCGCAGCATCGGAGGCTGATGCGCCGCCTCCCACTGACCCGCCATTGTTTCTGCCATCAAGACTGGCACAGCGCTGATCCCTCTGATAAGAACAGGAACTTTACTGCTGTTTTTCTCACTGAGTGCACAAAGAGAGAGAAAAAAAAGAAAAAGAAAAAGGAGAAGAGGCAGCCAAATAGAGGGGGAGGAGTAGCTTAGGCGAACCGCTTGCGTCTGTATTTATTGGCTCATGAATCAATGTGGCTTTTCTTATACAAAGAGGCCCGGCTGTCATGGAGAGTAAGTATCTATCACTTCCACCTGAAGCTGGGTGCCGTGGCAAGGTCGTCGCTGATAGCCCCGCATTGGTTAGAGAGGTGGGGGGGCTGAATGAAAGGGGTGACAGCGAAGCAATATGACGAATATAACTCATAAAACTCATCTCATACACAACCAATGGCAATGGCCCTGATTATAAGAGCTGATTTACTGTGTCCCGAGCTCAGGGCTCATAAACATCCAGATACAGGACACTGCATATGGTCCCTGTTTTACGTTGATTTTTTGCACCATTAGGTCTATTTGCTGACCTGCAGATCTAACATGTGGCCATAAAACATGGCGTCCGTGGTTTATTAAGCATAAAACGCAGATTTTAACAACAAGGGCTGCATAAACTGTGTGTGAGGATTAGTGAAGGTTTTCAAACTCAATGATGCCAAAGCCTCGTCAAATTCAGGACAGAGATATTTTATTCTGTCATTTTTTTGTGAGAGAAAAACAAGGATAAGTTGTATTTTATTTGAGAAGAAAGTCATCAGTCCTTCTGGGGGTTAAAAACTCAAGTTTTTAATGTAAGTCAGATCACATCTATGGCCTAGTGTTTGTATTTTTTCCTGGTTTATGGTGTTTAAAGACAAGCACCCAGAGGAATAAAAGACTATCTTTATTACTCCCTTGAAGCAGTGTCCTATAAGTGCATGAAAGTGTTATTATATATAAAGCTAAGGACCCAGAAAAAGAAAACTTTGATCGATCAATAGAGATTTTTAAGGTCAGTGCTCAAATACATCTTTGCTAAAAGACTAAAAGATGCTCTTTAGATCAATAATTAATGAGTGTTTTTAAACTGACTTCCATTTAAAACTAGAATAGATCAGTTTATGTTAGCTAAAAGGGGTTTCACAACCCTCACAAAACAAACTGAATAATACATTTACAATCAAACTGGTGAAATAAAGCAGCTAATGTCACACTGTTTGTTGACATTTTAACTCCTGCATGTCACTTTAGCATTGTTGCAAAGTGCTATAAAAGCAGCTGCAGTGTCAACTCAACAACGGACTGTTTTAATCTGAAATATGTACAAAAATCAAGCAACGTTCTATGTAAAACATAGTGGGACTTTTTTGTGAGACCAGCGTCCGTCTTCGAGGCCATGAGCTGAACATATTCTCTTTACTACCTTTCCTCAAGTAGGTGAAGTTGTGCCAGAAATCCCTACAGGGGGACATGAAACAATGACATGAAAAGAAAAGGAAACCACTTGTTTTCATACCAATGCCGATAAAAAATTGATATGCAGTACTTTTTTCCATGCTGAACACATTTTCATGGTATAGTACGTGCACATGCAGTCTTTCTGCAAAATGACCTATTTATTGAATTGCTTGTTATTTTCTGACTTCTGTAGATAACCTATTTTAATTCCTTCGCCTTCGCCTTCTGGAATAGACCTCAGGGAAGTCTGCAACAGCTCGGAAATTCCTCAGGGAATACTGTACAACAGCAAAGGATTGTGGGAAAAGAAGAGACATGCAGAAGAAAGAAGAGATGCACATGCAGAATTTTATCATGGGCCAGTGTGAGCAGCAAAGACTCCAACACAAAGCTCTATCTCTGCAAAAAGTATCAAGAAACAGTTTAAATATGTTTCCCGTATGTTAATATACAAATAGAAAACAAGAACAATAGAGTTGAAAAGATACATCTGGATCCATGTTTATGCAAACTCAAAACAGTGCTCACAATTAATATGACACAAAAACTCTGAT
>JAPZDZ010000023.1:18409868-18423828 GCA_029783805.1 Acanthurus tennentii | reverse complement strand
TACCCTCCAGAGGACAATGAACTCGTTATTTGCCGTCTCTTTCATCTAATAACTCTTGGTGACAGTGTCCCTGTTATAGACCTTCACAACATGGCCTCCCATCCATAAACATAAAGGGCAAGCCAATGACATTTCCATTGTAGACAAGTGTTATTTCTCCGAGGACTTCAAAATAATATGATCCCGTCTTAAATTAAATCCAACGTTTCCTTGTGTCACTTCTGTCAGAGCAGAAGTGGGAGGGGTATCCCCGAATGCAACAAGGTCTGGTGAAATGATCAGCGAGCTCCGTCTGGTTGCTATCTCGGGTTAAGCCCCAGACTCCTGATAACAAAGCTAATTGAAGGGTAGTTTGTGAGAGAGAGAGAGGAAAGATCTGATTTCTTGGAAATGAAGTGACAGGATATGTGCATCTGAAATGAGGCCGAGGTGGAATGTTTTTAAGGAAAATTGGATTATTTTAAAGGAAGGGTGAGGCTGAATTGTCCTTTTTTAACATGGAAGGAGATAAAGAAGGGTTGACAGAATCATTCTTTACATTGATTTCAGAGGACATAGAAAAGGAATGACTTCCATCAATGTACTAAGGGCGAACAAAGACTTTTCAGCTGCGCTGCCTATGACCAGAGATAAATGTTTGACTGAAGGCTATTCTCCCAGCTGTGGCATCCTAATGGTCTGCAGCCGTCACACTCCCATATCTCTTGTGGTACACGAGGCCCATTGCGACACACTCGATGTCCATCGGTCAGAGCACAGCCATATGTTGTTGGCCCACCATTTTTCTGCAGGTCGCAATTATGGCATGGCACCAAAAAAAAAATAAAAATAATAATTCAAACCAATTTTGTTGTGTTTGCAAGCAGCTCCTGTACAACGCATTGATCCCACGACAGCTCAGACTCAGAAACACTGACAGATTGTTGGGGCCTCGAACTGTGTGAGATACCATCAACATTAATATTGCAATTTATCGAACCAAAGAGGATTAATTATGTTTATCTTTTAATCCTCCAATGGAGCTGTGTGCATGCCCCTGAGTAGCAGGAGCGACACTCCTAGGCTTCCAGCTCTGTCAATAACAAGAAGGGTTAGCTCCCTGTCAAACAGAGTATAGTAAAAATTAGCTCCTAATGTCATGGCTTTCTAACTATGAACCCCTTTGCACTCCCTTAGCTCCATAACTGAGCAGAGAGCCACCGCTGCCGAGCTAACTAGCGGGTGAGTGAACCTCCATTAGACTCGCAATTACTGCCATCCCCATTAAAAGTAGAAAAAATGGTCCCTGACTCAGCCACAGAAATCAAATGAAATACAAATATGAGCTCTAACGGTAACCTTCGGCCACAGCAGCCTTATTAGCTGCCTGCTCTTCTCTCTCTCTCTCTCTCTCTCTCTCTCTCTCTCCCCGCATATCACTTGAGCCGGCAACCAAACGATGCCAGTCATTAAAAACATATCCATCTCACTTAGGCTGTGCATTAAAACTATCCCACATGAGGAGTTCTGCACGGCAACGTCTCTATTCAGTCTTATGACAAAACCTGGCACGGCAAGGTAATGATCCACACACTCCACAGATGGTAAATGGGAACACACTACCACTGATTGCCTAATTAAAAAGAATTCTAACATAACATCCTTATTATTTTCCATTATTTTACTTCCATGAAGCAACGCATAAACAACAACCTCTGCACAATCGTAACAGTACACTGACTTGGTTCTGTAGTACTGTGAGGAGAAGCTCTCTTAGGATTTTTCATAGTCTTGATTTGCTGGCTTAGACAGGCTGTTAAGGAAATTTATTATATCACTCTTGCAGTGTGCAAACAAAACTGCGGCTACAAAACTTCAGAGTAACTTCCTGGCATGTCAAGGTTAACTTCAGCGCCTGTCTGCCCAGCGTCTCTCTGGCTACTGCTCCCATTGATTTTGATTAGCCACTGTCCCTCTAGTTGGCTACAGGGGAATGCTGGTAATGACAGCCCCTCAGATGTCTTCATGTCGGCGGCAGAGCCATCCGTCAGCCGGCAGTGCAGCGCTGTGCAAAAGTGGCTGACGTGCCACCTCTGTGTCTGATGGATGAAGCCTGTCTTTGTATTGCCAACCTCTTTTATCTGCTGAGGCAGGCCAATCCCTCTAGATCCACCTATAATCAGCTAGACCTCCTCTGATCCTCGACGTAAGCCCCAACCCCGCGTCTATTCATGCTTAATGTCAGATAAAAAATTGTTTGGGTAATGTATAGCCTGTGTATGTGGAGCTCTTTTGAAAAATCACAGGTCTTCAACCGGACTGACTGTTTTTTTTTCTCGTTTTTGATAGCTTTTTGATTGATTTGATTGCTTATTTAACCTTGATAAAGAGGGCACATCAACAAGAGCTGGAAGCTACTAAAGATAGACTTGCTACTGTTGGTGTCTGGGATGTCATCGTATCATGAGGAGGAGGAGCTGCAGGAAATGTGTGGGAGATATGAAATTACAGGTGCAGTTGTGTGCAAACTCTCTTGAGGGAACAACATGACCTCAGAATCCTCTTCATGCAAGACTAGACATTATTCATCAGAAATATGCACTTTGCTTAACATATTCCACCATCTCCTCCTGAGCATTTATACATGCTGAGATGCTATCCTCCCTATTGTGTTTCTAATTAACTACGCTTGATCTTCCTGTGATAACACAGTGTGGTCATACATCTGGAGACGTAGTAAGCTGCTAGAAGTGGAAACAGGGAGCATGGCAGGCATCTCACTGCAGGAATTTTCAATGCAGCAGGTCTTTGCACCTAAAGGCACAGTGGGAGGCTTCTGCTGGCAGCATCTCTCAGTGCCTCTGGCTGAAAAGGGGCCACTGGCGACATTGGAATTAAGTACCTAGATATAAATTAAATGGGATGTAGTCCACACCAACAGCAAGTGCTACCTTTTTTTCCCGTCCGTTTTCCTTTTTTTGTATTCATCTGAATCAATTAATACAGACTTAAATACCTCAACTGTTAAATAGATTTCTAGAATATTTTGGACAAACATTCGTGAATCTTTGTGACTTAAGTTTTTTTTTTTTTTTTTTGCCCCTAGCAGGTTCAAGTTTTAACTTCTACAGTAAAAATTATCCGATGAGGAAAGGATTGCCACAAAGTTTTGTAAAAACTCTCTGACTTTCCTAAAAACACTGTCAAAAGTCCAAAAGACTAAACCACCATGGGATTGATTTTTTTTTGGTATTTTCTTAATTCTTTATCCAGCACCATCATCAGGTCAAATTTTAAGTTTGGCAAACTGTTTGAAGCATCTGTTCACAAACCAAATTAATAATATTCCCATTGGCATCAGCTGTAGTTTGTGTTTAGTGCTAATTAGCAAATATTAGCATGCTACCACACTAACTAACTAGGTCAAGGTCATACAAAACGCATCCTCATCTAAGCTTATCAAATATTGCCCCTTTTTTCATAACATTTGGCGTCTGATACAGAATCACAAGGTTTCCTTTAGCATCTTTGTCTGATACATTAAGTCACCTTTTTAAACACATAGTTAACATTTTGAAGGAGGTAACAGTTTGGTTAAAAGCACTCAGTTAATTCTGGGTAAAGATCATTTTGTTTGACACTTTAAGTTTATTTTCTGTTTGTCATTGATCTTGAACCCCAGTGATCTGGATGACCTACACCAACCTCCACCCACCTTGGGACTTTGCTGCTCTTTCTAAAGTAACTGCTATGAATGTCTACTATTGATGTGTTTTATATTGGAGTTTATTGAAAGGCTGGTGCATTGCCAAAGCATCAGTATTTTATGCACTGGGAATAAGACTGAGCTGTTATATCTTCTGAACATAGATAGGTCAACGTTGTGAGCATGTTAATACTCTGATATTAGCATTTAGCTCAAAGAATCACTGTGGGCAAGTGCAGCCTCACAGAACCGCTTGTATGACTGTAGCCTCATTGACTTAGTTTTGATTGTGTCGGATATTTGACTCAGGTTCTTATAGCTACAGGGGGTGAAATCATCAACACAAGGAACGACATCATATACATATCATTAGCTAGAGTGTCACCATTAAAATCAATCTCACTAAGCTATCTGTAGATGTGTCGCTTCCAGCAAGAATGTTTCAGTCCACAGATAGTGCCACTGTTAGCTAAAATGTCAAGGGTAAAGCCTGGCATGCAGCAAGTGTGAAGGTTCTGTGGGAATATGAGCTCTTCTTCACAGAAAACGGTCTAATTTATCCCCTCGATAGCTCTTGAACTCTTAATGACTTTTCTTCAGCTCCGGTTCACGGCCTGTCTTGGCGGTGTGAGCCTGTCTGTGGCTTTCTGTAGTCTAATAAAAACCTTAAGTGAGCAAAAATGTCTTTCATAAAATGTGTCGGTTCAACAGCTTTATTATCCTGGCCGTAGCAAATGTCAAATGAGAGAGTTTCATTGGCACTCTATCAAAGTCTGTCGTAAAACGGCCAATAAAACTTTACATGGTCCATGAAATCATCTATTTATTACGAATGCAGTTACACTAGTCAAATGTGTGTTGATTCCTTAAACCCTTCTTGAATTACTGAGCAATATATAGTTTGCAGAAATCACTTAAATTTCAGATCTCACATTTCTTTAACAATTTCCAAGTGACTCATCATCTTTCATTAAATCAGTGGTGTTGTTGCACATCTCTTAACACAAATCTTTAAAAACAAAATATGGACAAATAACAGCAGGTGGTTGTTATTTTCATTAAAAACTTCAGCTTTTTACAGTTCCTCAAAGCTTTATAAAAAGACTTATTTTCTCCATATTTATTTCCTGGACAAGCCTTCCCCTTTTGCCCTTTCTAAGATTACCAGAAGGGGACATTAATTAGCTCTGCAACAGTTTAGACTGTTAACCTGGGCAATCTCAGCGACCAGGCCTCATGACATGAAAAATAAAAACCCACACTGGTGCAGCCAGGACAATAGATCATAAGAGGCATCAATAAATAATTACATTTAAATGTGTCTTAATGAGTGGAGTTTGCTGACTGGGCCAATGTTTATGGCCTCTGATGAAACTGCACGCACAAGGCATCCATAATACAGAATGTCATAAAAGACTGGCCTGTTAATGGCTCTCAGTGCTCTGACTGCCATGATAACAGCATCCTCAATTACACACTGACGACATGCTACAACTCGATATGCAAACACACTGATATTTTCCTTTGAAATGTTTGCCGTCTCAGCACGGCAGGTTTGCATATATTAGTTATTGTAATTATGCATTTTATGGCATGGGATTTAGGGAAATAGCAACTTTAATAAAGTGAAATAGCAGTTTTAATAAAACTGGAGAAGTTAAAGGGCTTGTTCACCCAAAACTACAACAACACATTTTTCTGCTCTTATTTCTTTAAGGTCCAGCCACGTAGATAGTTTTGTTTTTATTTTTAAATATTTTCAGATATTCATCTGTAGGGTTTAAAGGGGAAAAAGGCATTTGAACAACTTAGTAGAGGCTTGTTTTTCAGAAACTCTGTTATTCTATAGAAAATAGTCTCGGTCAGAGCTGTTGACATTGATGTCTGTAAGCAGAAGAATGTTCCCGGCAAAAGATGTTGTTTTTGACCTTTTCAGATGTAATTGTTTTGATGCTGTGAACACCAGGAACAATATTTAATTCGCCTCCATTGCAAAGAGGAGGATGAAGAATTCTCAAAGAAGGACATGTCCAAATCTGAGAGAATAACACCGAAACTATCTTCATGTAAAATGCTGCTATCTGTTCATTCAGGTTAACTAACCCTTTAAATAGCATCGCCTCCCCCATACACCACTGCTGAGAACACATGTCAAATGAATTGATTTGGATTTTAATCACATGCCCCCTGACTGTCAAACTGTGTGAGCATGTGTGTGTGTGTGTGTGTGTGTGTGTGTGTGTGCATTAAAAAAATATGTGACTTCTCCTGAACCTCGACACGACTGACAGACATGGAGCCAAACGTACGACTGAGGAAACAAAGAACGTTTAATCCAAGCATGTTCGACATGAAGGCTGTGGGTGAGACGCTCCTTCAGGTACACTGGCCTCTTATCTCCATGGCTGCCTTCTTAATTATTCATCGAGATGTGTGTGTGTGGGTCTTTCTGTGTATGTAAGTGTGCATGTGTGTGTGTGTGTTTATGTCTGAGACACTGGGACCTGTAAGGCTTCATGAAATGATGAGCGCACTAAGACACATAAAACAGGTGCAGCAGCGCCACAGCACAGCATGTGACCAGACGCAGTCAGACACATACACACACGAGGGTAAACACATACACATGCATGTGTCACTTACAGACAAGTGTGTGTTAGAAAGCACAGGGGAGTGTATCAGTTTGATGGTATCATGCAGGGAACGGGTGTGAGGAAATGGGAAGACAATAGGGTGAATGCTGGCTCATTTTTACACTGTTATTATGGTGCACACACACACACCCACACACACACGCAGACAGACGCAGACATGCATGCCTACCTGTAGAACAATGTGGTGTCTTTCTGCTGTCTGCTTTGTAGCATCAGCCAGGGTCTCCAGTGATCGCACTTGACAAGCCAAGAACACTGTGTCGCTTCCAAACAGACATACACATACTCCTACACAAACACACACACTCACACACACATATCTACACAAACTCAAAGATATACACAAACACACAAGCACGCCTTTCTTCCAACATCATAGATATTTATCATCATAAATAATGAATGTGGTGTTCTGGGACTATGAGGTTACCAAAGCACTACTACACACTGTGAGTGCAGAGCTGAGTTTCCGTTATCCTTTAATTGCCATTTTTTACTGAGATAAGCTACCTTTTTTAATGTTTCTTCTTCTTATTTGTGAGTGTGTTAAAGCACCAGTGTGTAAGATTTAAAGGGGTCTATTGTGAGAATATGGCAGAAATAGAATATTATATCCATAAGTGTATAATCACCTAAAAATAAGGTTTTTACATTACATGGATTTTAAATATCTACAGAGGAGAGCGGGTCCTCTTTCAAGGAGTCCGCCATGTTGAACTGCCATGTTTACAGAAGCCCAGAATGAACAAACCAAACTCTGGAGCCACATATAGGCCTTTCAAGATTATTCATGTGTTTCGTGGCCACTCTGGCTCTCCTGCATGCTGAGAAGGAAAGAGTGACATGAGTCGGTTTCATACTGCATCCTAATTGCTAAATGTCACTCGGTCCCACACACTGGACCTTTCAGGTTATTATGGAGAAATCTTGAAAACTCCTGACATAGCTAGTTAGTGCAGCAACACAGAATAAATGTTCCAAAAGCTGTAACACTCTAATTTTTTCTATTGCAAAGAACTTGTGCACTTCCAGTTTAGTTTTTCCTTAATGTTAAACTCAAACATCCCATTTTCTTAATACAAACTGCCATTCCTGGGATTATTTTAAAAAATGTTGCAGCATATTTTCCATCCCACAAGTACTAAAATTCAAATGGCTGATCCGTTGCTTGTATTCTTACAACTTTAGTTATGCAGTGAAAGTTATGGATGGAAAACTGTAACGTAGGTTTGGCTGCTTTTCCTTTCTTTCCATCTCAGCCAGCATGTGAGGATACTGGTCTACTCCAAGAACCTTGTACACAAGTAGACAAGAATACTAATATACATATCAGCTTTTTTTGCTGAATGTAGACTTTTTTTGACAGTACCCGTGCCAAGACTAACATTTACAAGTCCATGTGGGAACGAGAACACCTACTCAAAAAAAAAGTGATTAGAACACCTACTCAAAAAAAAGTGATAACTGTCTCTCTGCTCCTCTGTAGTTTAGTGGATGAAACTTTGATGCAATTTGAATATTTGTAATATTTGAATTAGTCCTGAGAAATTTTTGCAATTTTCTGCTTAATGGACATTAAAAAGCAGTTTTGCCAGTTCAAACACACTCACCATCGCTGGCTCCCTCTGTGCTCCACTGCAGTCTCTCCCTGCGTTCAATCACACTGTAGGTGATTAGCTTCTAGTTGTCACATGTGATTGGCCGTGGGCCTTAGTGCTTCATCCTGAGCCGGAACACTCTCACTGACAGTAAGAAAGGAGATTAAAGGAAATCTGGGATAATAACTTAGCTTTCTTCTGACACTTAATGTGCAGGACTCGAGGCACACAATCTTCTACATTTAAAGACGAGCTTTTATCACATCATCATACTTAAACATCAAACAAGAAGCTAAAATCTGAGGACAAAGATGCACTGACACGGCTCGTTGGGTTGAAAGATGCATAGCAATTTTCTCCTCAGACGCAAATTATGTTTAATGTGTTTTCATCTGCTGATGATGTTTCAACGCGCAGCAGGTCAAAGCTGCGAGTATAAATTATCACAACACACCAAGAGATGTGTGTGTGTGTACATCACGGTGGGTTGTAGGAGCTTTGTATTGTGACAGAAACATCTGCTGGGAGGATAAACTACAAGCTCGCCCGGTTAAAGACAAGAAAAGAGGTTACTTACACTTCATTCACACTAGCAGGATGCTTCAGGAGGCAGTGAGGCAAGTCCCTCCCCCACCTGCTACTGCTGTATGGAAATGTATGAAAAATAGCCCTGGATTGGCCCAGACAGCAGCCATCCATCAGCACAGTGACAGAGGCGAGTCTCCCACTCTATTGTCCCCCCACTCTGAGTGTGTGAATGGAGATGGTCAGATTTTGGGCTCAGATAGCTCCAACCACCCCAGGCTTCAGCCCCGGGCCCATCAATCAGTAGGCGATACAGTATCTGATCATTAGACCCCATCCCCCCCCAAAGCCGACTGAAACCGAAAAGTATATCAACCAGCCAACCCAGCGAGCCCTTAGGAGAGCATCGCATCCCACAGACAAGTACTCCTCACAGAGTAAACAGACTCATAAAATCCCCATAGAAGAGCCAATTATGCCAGGAACCTGACATCTCCTTGTCGTAAAAACTACAGGAGGCTGTAACTATCGGACAGCGCGTGAAATACGGCCAGTTGTTATCACCGCCCATTTGTGGCGATTAAAAGCCACCCTGGAGACCTGTGGTAGTGGGTAAGGAGGGCATTCTGAATGCCTCGCCTCACCGTATGGCACAGCTCCGGGAGGCCTCCGGAGGGAGCTCCTCGTGCCAAGCAATCCTCTCTGCGATTGCCTGATTTATCACCAGCCATCCACAGCTAATGTACCAGGCTCTCTGGCTCTTTTGATTGGCCCACATTGATAGGAGCCTGCTTTGTTATTATCTGCACTGGCATCGAAGACCGAGCAGCTTGTATTATTCATAAGATCACCCACATTTCCTCATCCAAACGCAAGACGTATTATGCAGAGTGCAAATGCAGGTCTGATTTATGGCCTTTTGTTGTGTACAAACATACACATTGATAAGATGGAAAGATCTTTGAAATAACATGGCTGCTTCATGATGCAGAGTTAAAAAAAAGAAGAAAAAAACAGAGATTGATGGTGAAACTGGTATAAAAATTCTATATGGTCCATGCTAGTAAAATGATGAATCATGCTGCCTCTGCCTCACAAGGCACAGCAAGTTCTCAGTCCACGGGCAGCTGACTCAAGACAAAGAGAATAGCAAATTATAGAATCGCTCAATATCACACACTGAATGAGAGTGAGAAATACAGTCTTATGCCATCCGCTGACATCTTCATCCACCACTGGCCTGGCGAATTTTATGTATTACAAAAAAAAAAAACCCTCTGAATTATGGACAAAAAAAAAAACGCATTGTTTCTCCATTCTTTCAGCATGTATCTGCTCAAGCCAATTACACAGCTCTAACAACAATAAGAAGTAAAGCTGCTCTCTGCAACAGGGGGCCAACTACTCACTTTGATTAGCCACAGATTGCTAGCAAACATCGATTTTGGCCCTCGCTCTGCTGGGGAAAAAATTCCTGTCATCTGTATAGGAGGAAAGAAACTGAAGCATTTATCTCAGAGGAAACTATCCCGCATGTAAACAAAGAACACGCAGGAAAATCCAATAATTAGTCCTCATTTTCTTTCTTTTGTTTCATTTTCTCCTTCATTTTTGTGCACACACACACACACACAATCGTTACTTGTCTTTCTTCATTTCACTCTGTCCAACACATACACAGCCAAAACACACACACACACATATATACACACACACACACATTCACAGCTAAACAGCTCAAATAACTCTCATCAGTAATCTGCTAGTGTTGGAGGCTCTGATAGTCCAAGGCTATTGATTTCACAGTGCAGCAGCACTCAGCGGTCATTTGCAGTGATGAGGGAAGACAATCGCAGCCAAATCAGCTCTGGCATTTATTAGGAGGCTAAGCGGAGGAAACCAACTAGTGAGAGTCTATTGAAACTTAATCAACAACTGGTGCAGTCTAATGAGAGAACAACATGTGAGTTTGTCTTGGTTCTCCCCGTTAAACAACCTGAAATCAAAGTGTTTTCCATCAGTGATATTTATTAAAGTTTCATTCAGAGCTCCTCGTGACAATTATTTATGTTGATCCAAGGCCAAATGTAAACCCGCTCTCTGTAATATATTTATCATGAAAAGCTTGCCATGCTGTTATATGAGCACTATATGAGCCACTTCATACGAATGCACTGAGCAGAGGCAAAGGGCAAAGCTTAGATGAGTCACACAGGGAGAGAAGACGAGAGATGAGGGAGAGCAGAGCAGCACATCAACACCAAATCCTTTCACGTATTGAGGAGATGCTGCTCTCCTATGCAGCTGTCTTGAAGAGGTTTCCTATACAGTGGAAAACCAAGAGCCGAGAAGACAATTCAGTACTCAGAAGAGCTCATTTCACAAACATGTGCAAACAAATGTAGGAATATTTATGTCCCTGTGCATTTTTCATTTTCAGTTTTTGGCAGTTTTTTTTAAACAATTCTGCACCGGTTGCTATACATGTCCCTTAAAATGAGCAGACTGAATTGTTTTTACACAGATTTTAAAGGATTGTTGTCTGCTGCATGAATACAATGACCACCATGGTTCAGAGCGATCTGTTCCAACTTGCATGGGTCAGAAAGTCTTCAAGTTGTAAAGCAAAATGGAATGGACATACAAAAAAAAGACTATTTTGCACCAGACCACAAACAGACAGTAAAAAAAAAGCATGGCTCGAGGTTGACAGTTAATTCTTGACCTTAAAAAAGAACATCTGACCAAACTTGCCTTGTCTGGGGGTTTTGAAGGTTTCTGAATGTTATTATTATCAGTTATCATTGGAACTGTGACACTGTCAAAGCCTCCAAAACAACTGAATAAGTTGACCTTGAGACAGAACAGTTTTGTTAAAAATAAATGGTTAAATACCAGACCATGCCTCTGGCAAATAGTGTATCTTTAAAACGTGACCTTTAAATTTATAAATTAGCTCAGATAAACTCTTTCATTACATTTTACAGTATAAAAATACCAAATACAAGCACACTTTGAATTTACAGTGTGTTGCCACAGAGGAGCAGAAGAGCAAAACTACATATATCAGGATCAAATACCCACAGCTGTCAAATGTGCAGCAAACACATCCAAACAACTTCTTAGAGAGCGATGTATTCCCATCCATCCTAATTAGTTTAATAACTACGAATCATCAGCTCTGCCATCATCTGTAAAAGGCTGCAAATGGCCTCAAGACAGCACATGTGTGTACTTT
The DNA here is from genome assembly GCA_029783805.1 of Acanthurus tennentii. Taxonomy (NCBI): domain Eukaryota; kingdom Metazoa; phylum Chordata; class Actinopteri; order Acanthuriformes; family Acanthuridae; genus Acanthurus; species Acanthurus tennentii. The sequence continues at coordinate 18,412,128 of JAPZDZ010000023.1, read as the reverse complement.
CTGCCATCTGCTGGTGAGATACAGCCCTTACACTGATCTTGTGCACTTAGCAGTAGTGCCACTCAGGTATAGAATAGTAAATACTGATTCCAAGTCAGTGCGCAGGAGACAAATCCACCACCATACTTGCTTTGCTGTGCCAAACAAACACCACTGAATGAGAAACACATGACGTGCAAAAGCAGTGTGTTCTAAATGTGGGCAGGCCGCAGGAAAGCCAGGGCCGATCTGGAGCGCTGAGATACAATCAGATGTAGTGAGAGGTTGGCGTTTTCTCCGTTGGTGCGACCAGATGGAGGTCTGGTACCGACACCAGTGCTGCGACCTCAACATGCTGACTCAGCAACCAGCTGTACCGTGGTTCAACAGATCTGGCTCACTGTTGGCGGTAGTTACACAAACACATATGCAGATTGTTATCTGCCTCCTGTTCTCTGCGGTGGAGATCAATTAGCAGGAAATGAAGCAGAGAAACACAGACGAATGTGTGCTGAAAAAAAAAAAATCTCCATACACACACACCCAAATCTGGGCTGAAACACTCTCATGTGTTCCTTCACGTGCGACGAAAAAGCGTGTGATTTTTGCAGTAATTCTGCCTTTGTGAGAAAATACCAATATTAGTTTCTGTTAGAGCATTGGCACAACCCTTTTAGAAAGGAGCTCAATTACTGAAGCAATGCTTACTGGGAAAGATTTATAGTTAAAAAAAAATCTTTTCAGAAAAACAATAGTACATATTATTCAGTTCACTTCCACTTAAATTGTACCCTCTGGAGTTTCAGGCCACAAAAGTAACAATGCACAAGTAATACAAGTAACAATGTTCTTACCAATAACCGATAATTATCAGCTACTTATGGCCCAAACCAAAAAGATAACAGATAATTTCACATTTTTGTATTTTATAAAGAAGTTCATGATCTGTAATTTATGCTCAGCCTCAGCACTGGAGAGAGGTCTGGCTGCACCATTATCATTATGAAAAATAATGCCGAGGCTTGTTTGTATTTCTTCAAACTAATCATGATCATCTTGAATATAGCCAAGCCGAGGAGACAGCGGCTAGGGTTCTGAAAATGAGAATGTGATACAGTCGAAGAGGTGAAGAAAAACACCCGCAATAGGACTCTAGTCCTGAAATCGTGTCAGATTTAAGTCACGAAAATGACTTGAATTTGACTTAAGATTTGAAAGCACAAGCATTCCGATATCTTGGTTTATTCTTATAAACGTCTAATAAACTCCCAAAGTGATACAACAAATGACTGATGAGAAGCTGATTGACAAAACAATGTCAGCAGCTTCAGTTTTCTCAGTTGCCATCATTTTTTCAAATATACCAAGATTTTAATTAACAGCACTGAAAGGACTTGAAAACATGCAACACAGTCATGACAGGAAAATGTTCAAGAGCCAATTATCAGGTAAGTAATATGACAAGTACTCGACTTGCACTCTGAAATTTGTGACTTGCATTTTCACCTGAGAGAGACTCTGATTGTTGTTGGAAAGTTTGAGACTTATCCCAAAAGACTTATGAACACTGTTGTCTCTGAGTGAAAAGTGCTATTAATTAGCACACATGAAGATCTTTGAGAATGCAATGCTGCATAGTACATTACATGGCAATAAAATGACTGTATGGTGCTTAAAATCCCAATTAAAAGCATTTCAGAAACAATAACATTTAATAAGTGTACTTGAAACAATTACTTTCCTTTCAAGATGTTGAAACTATTATGATTAAAACTCCTCTCTATCTGCAGGACAGCAGCGATAACAATGAATATTCATACTCAAACTCTGCAAGCAAGTTCAGCTAATTAAAAATACATCCATCAGTGCGCTCTCATTTCCAGCAGCGGCATGAAGGCGATGTTTGGAATGAAATTAGGCAGATCTATCCGACTGCAAATATAATACACTGAGCCTGTCGCTAACTGCTTTCTAAGAGGTCATGCTACAGCAGGCAAACACCACCCTCTGACTTCTGCAGGGAGAAACCCAATCATTTAATGTGATGAGGAAGACTTGAGATTTAATGTTGCTGACTGATTGTCCTCTGTTTTTAATGTTGAAATAATACTTTTATGAAATGATGGGATGAGGAAAGACAGCAATGACAGAAGAGGGGAACCATAATGAGGGAGAGTTTCTTGAGAATGCAGTCTGTGTTTTTGTGAGGCAGAAATTGAGGAGCAATGTTTGTTTGTATTGGATGCTAAAACAAAACTGTTTGGGAAGACGAGCAAGACGG
>JAPZDZ010000023.1:18392112-18403157 GCA_029783805.1 Acanthurus tennentii | reverse complement strand
CTGTTTTCTCTGTTTTCACAGAACAAGCTCGAAGCAAGCTGTTCTCTGCCATCAGGATCATTGTGGGACTGTGTAGTTACCCAAGCAACTCCAACAATAGACTCAAAGGCTTCTTTATTTATGTTTTTTACAATAAAGTCATTTCCCTCAAACCACTGGGACAATAGGCTGTTCTCAATCAAAAAATGTTGAATCATGAGGCAAGGTGAAATTCATTTATTTGAGCTAACCAGAGCATTAAATGACAGTTTACTTAACTTGTCCCTTGAACAATGAACTTGGCACAGCAGGCCTCCGGAGCTTTAGATTTTTCCACACATTAAAGCTGTGTGCATGTCGAGTATTTAAACAAAAAGAGGGTGGTTTCTTTTTTAGTCTTTCCAAATCAAAATACAAGAATAAAACTGTTGAGAATTGAAGAAAAGTGTATTTTTGTCCTCATTTGTGAGCTGCAAAATTTTTGTTTATTATACAGGTACCCAATAAGTGTAGTTCCAAAGTCAAGGAGAATATATTTAACACTATCTACATCTTTTGCTGTTTATGGCAAAAACCTGGGCAAACCGATTGGCCAAGTTAGCATTGTGGTTATTTAATTCTCATCCCCAAAGCCATTTTTTCTTATCTATGTACAGCTTGTTATAATGAGAGCGATTGAGTATAAATATAACCTCTGCCTGTATGTTTTTATACTAACCATCCAAATCAATACATCAGGTAAAAGCTATACTTTTCATACTGAAACATTATATGAAGGCAAATTGCAGTCTTGCAAAACAATAACATCACCTCTACTGTAATGTGGCCTACATGTTCATTTAAAATCCCTTTTGTTGGTTTCTATTTTAAAATAAGTTAGTGGAAAACTGTCATTTTAAACCAATTCACAGGCCAAAGCTAAGCTGGTAGACTAGCAAGCTAGTTTTGTGGGTGATAGTTGTGATTTAAGCTGGCACAACGGATGGTTAGAAGTTAGAAGCCTGATTATGTGTATTTGTATCTCTCTCTGAAACCAGGGACTCGCTGTTTTGAAAATTACATCCCCACTCTGGTGCACATGATGAGGGCTTGACTCAAAGGGCACAGCAAAGGGTTAATTAACTTTGCTTCTCAGCCACAAAAAAGGGACTTAAAATTTGATAATCTATAACTGCTACTGGGATGTTTACTGGTCACCCGACCCTACTGTCTGTGCAGACAGAGAACCTATCATATTACCAATAAAGTGGATTTCCACAAAACTGTAAAACTTTGATGAACTGCAACCCAAGCTCCCTCAAATTTTGGAAAATCCATTTGGAAAGCGAGAGACAAAAAAACACAGTGAGAAAACTATTATAGACGCATTAGAGTGGAGTTTTTAGACGAGAAAAAAAGGGGGAACTGAAAATAGATGCTGCGTTGCTGCCCAGCTTTGGCACAAGAGAGTGAACAGTTTTCCACATTAATCAAAGAGAGTCTGTTGCACTCCCAGCATGCTGCAGGCAATTAGAGAGATACTTTATGTGACCATTACCACTATTAAACCTATCCACCCCTCAACAGCCGCCCAAACACAACACACAGCACAAACTTAAGACTATCTTGTGAGTTTTACTAAACAAGAGATATTGTCAGATTTGGCAGCCACACGGGGAGGTTTAATAAATTATTCCCTGCAACAAAAAGGATTCAGGAGCAGTGAGAGATATGTCCATTTAGTTTGGCACATTACTATAGATCCTTATTACTAAAAAGCATGTAAGAAAGCAGGCAATTAAATCATGACAATTTACTTGAGCTGAAAACATCAAAATGAGAGAATTTCATTCTCTATTTTTCATTTCAATGCATGACAAGAGGTATGTGCAAAGTGTTCAAAAAGAGCTCAAGATGCTCACATACATGCTGTTTGAATAAATTAACCATATTCTGAAATTGGCAGATCATAAAAAACACAGTAGATTTTTCTCCCAAGAAATTTTTGATGGGCTTTATTTTTTTTAGTTTTTCTTTGCAAGTTGGAATAAAGTTAGAATGCAGTGACTGTCGGTAAAATGTAACAAAGTTTCTGACCCTAAAATTTCCATAAAGGTAGGTCATTAGCCACACCAATGACATTAAATCAGCTGAGACATAAAGAAGAGGACAAAGATGACATTTTTCAAGTCACACAGGATGAGCAATACAGATTAAGATCTCAGGACTTGAACAAGCTGCACCACTGAAGTCAGAAACTGATGAAGCACAGAGATGGAAACATGTGACTGCTGACTGCATAAAGGCTGATGTACATATAACATTTGACTTAGTATTCATAAAACAAATTCCTTCATCAGTAATATACACACAGACTCTCGCTGTTGGAAAGACAAACCACACCAAATGGCGAACAAAAAGGTGTGAGGAGAGATTACCTCAAACTGTCCTCACTCATACATCGCTACCACTCCATAGCATTTACTGTGATCCCAAAGTCAACATTTACACAGAGGATTATCTGGCAGAAAGGTTTAAGGCTGCACTGAGGCAGCAGGTGAAGCAGCGGGAAGAAGCCAAATCCTGGAGCACAATTTGCTGCAGTGTTACAATCTTAATATTTCAAAGTGTCTCAGTGGGCACAAACAGGGCCACAGGCGGATCAGAATATATATATAAACGCATATTTTCAATAGGCACACCGGAGCTCATGTTGTGAAACTTTTTTTTATGAATGAGCCATAAGTGTCAGTGTTTTCAGGGCTTAAAAATAAGAAAAGGCCACATGTGGAAAGCTGTGAGCTTCTCTTACCTCAGATGCTTTGAGTTCTTCCTGCGGTTCTCCATCTTCACATGTTGCTCTATCGGATATTTCGCTCTGCATGTCAGAAGTTGTTCTCAGGTCACTCTAATTCAGCCAACAAGCACAGAAATATGAAAAATGTATCATTTAGGATCTTGACTCAAATTGAAGTCATGATCATCCCTTTTCCCCGCTGATCACAGCTGCCGCACTGCATGCAAACACCGAATAAATGATCCCTCTCACCTTGCAGAACCCGATGACCTGCTCCGCGATGCTGTTGACGTGCAGCATGTACTGGTGCAGTCTCCTCTGGTACTTCAGAGCAGCGAGCTGGGCCTCGTTCTGCAGATTTGTCACCTGAGCCAACAGGCACTGCTCCCTCCTGTTCCACCTGAGCCGAGCCATCCGGGCTTCGTGCTCCAAAGTTGCGCTTCTTCCCTCCAGCGCGTCGGTGACCGTCCGGAGCGCGTCCACGCAACAGTGCTCCCCTTTGCTGATGTCCTCACCGGACAGCAGAAGCCCGCATCCTTTCTGACAAACACTTTCACCACGATGACCCGTCTCCGGCTTCGTGTGCGTCTCCATCCCGCCCGGGTTTAAAACTTGGCAGATTGGGTTCTTTTCTCCGCAAGAAGTCCGGCAATCAGCGCACATACTTTGCGCAGGGAACTTTCCTGCGCAGCACAATGAGTTGGGACAAAGTTATTTAACAAGTCTGAACACATGAAAGTGATCGCGCTGAGCTGAGGGGCTGTGCCGCTTCATGGGATGGGATGTTTCTCTGTGGAGTGAAATCTGTCTGAGCAGAAAAGTTCACCCTGCTGACTCACTTCTGCCCTGTCTGCTCAGGGTCACCGTGTTTCTGCTGATCTTCACTTTAATAACACAGTGTTGTCCCATTAGACTCTGACTCAGTGTTAAATTTAATGAAATGATGAATTAATCCAAGAATCTGTTGGCTTTTAGGTAGAGTTCTTTGAGTTTTGTGCAGTTTAATGTAATTCGGTGCAGCTGTGACAGCCGCTGTGAACTTGACGTGCGTTATAACTCTTCACCAGCAGAGGTCGCTCATGCATATTCTCTCACATACTTTCAAGTGTTTTTTTTTGCTAGGCTGCAGACCCCTCAAATTGAGATTGAAACGACTCAATTAAAACACTTAAACGGTCTGCATTTGATTGACATTATCACTTAGGTTTTAAACGCGCCTTCTCTTAACCCAATTAAATAAATTTAGTCTCTGGCACCAGTTAAGCAGTGATGTTATGTCAGTGAAACTCATCTCAAGGGAATGATGATCTTTCAGTGGCTAAACCCATGCTGGTAATATAATATCTGCAGAGAGACCTTTACGTCTAAGCCTTCCTGCATGAGTCCAGGTCTGTGTTGCTGCCTGACACAGCATGACATATTGCAGGCATCACAGAAAAAGGCATCACATTTCAGATCTCTGGGCAAAGCGGTCTGGTTCTGCTCTGCTTTGCACCACTTTAAAGTATGTTTTGTGTTGTCTGAGCTGTCAGAGAACAGGTGTCGATTTACAGTGACAATTGCACAATCTGTGGTGGGACTGCACACCTGTCTGCGAAACCAGATGCACAGGGAGGTCAGAGGAATGGATTTCTCCCCTTGTCAATCACTGAAAAGGAAATTGTAGCTCTTGTGTTACTTTCTAAGGTGATTTTTTTTTATTAAATCTTTTTTAAATCAAGAAGAAATAAAAAAGTGGATGAGTTTACAGTCTGTCAGATGTGTTCAGGAGGAGCAGTCAGACTGAACCGAGCAGCGGTCTGGGTTAACAATGATTGTGAGTGTGTTTTTTGGGGGAACGTGTCACACACAGCCACCTGGAATCGGATCTATCACACTGGGCCATATGTTTGCACTGATAAGCCACTGAAGAAAAGCTATCTCTGTCTTTTCTTCTGTCTGAGAGCTGATTTCCATTAACCATTAAGACTCCTGATTGAAACGGAGAGAGGAACCTGAAGCTCAATGAGAATCTAAAACCTGATTTATTTGGTCTGAGCTAATCCGTGAAGAGAAGTGATATCCATCTACTTTTCATCTGCTGGACACCTGATAGGAGACAAAACTCCAACAGCTGTTTCTGCTCGGAAAAAAAAAATACACATTGACAAAGTTGGTCTTATCTGCAGTGGAGGACAGATTGAAACGCTATCTCTGATATAATTGGTACCAGTATAGAAAAGCTTTCTTCTTGAAAAGGGCACAGTTTTTTAAAAAAAGGGGGACACATAAATTAATGACTTGTTGGAAATGCTTGAGTTGAGAATGGAAGGTACGTATAAATCATAAATGATGCTTTATTTCTTTTATTTGGTATGAGAGGCTGAAACACTTCTATGAATATTTTACACATAACTCGTCTGAAAAGTTCCTGTTTTGCAAAAAACTATTTCATCCCAAGGCAGCAATGATTAAGGATGCAAGTCTTTTTGGTTTCAACAGAGCTTCTCTTGTGCTGAAATTTTACTTAAATCCACATCAGGCTCGTCAAATCTTTGGCACATCTGAAAGCAGAGTGAAAAGCCTCAGAGAGCTCATGCTGTCCGACCCCAGTGGACAGTCTGTCTGAATTTGAGAGCTCCTCTAACAACTTTTAAGACACCTGCTTTGTGTGTGTGTTTGAGGAGAAACTGTGTTTGAACTGGAAACATCCGCCTGGGGTGACTGCACCACTTCGGCTTTCATGGATCGATGTCCAATCTTACTATTTCATCATTATTTTTAGAGACCGAAAATCTGCAGATTTAATGCATGATTCATTTAGCAGTGAACTCAGGCTGACTTACTCTGAACTGAAACTTTAAACTAGGACTTTTTCATTACGTCTTCAGTTAAATCTGTGGTGTGCTAAATTAAGGAAGTTCTTTTTCAGTGAAGTTAACAAAGTTAAAACAGTGTCACTTAATTAAAATCTCCAGAAGAGGTTCTCCATAAAAAGACCTCGTGGTGTGATTGTTTTCTTTTACTGCAGCAAAGGTAAAACCAAAGTTTAATAAATTGGTTTATTCACCATCCTTTCTTATGCTGCTAAACAGTGTAAGTTCCTTATCTGTACATTCTTGTAAATCATTGCTATTAAAATAACATTTAAAAAAATAAATAATGAATTTTGGGCAAAACTTAGTACCAAGTGAGGGAATGTAACCAAGTGCAACTGCAAATTATGGGCACTTACTGTATACTTTAGTCAAGTGTTTCCATTTTATTTCATTTTATAGTTGTACTTGACTTCATTTCAAAAGGTTAAGTTTGGACCTTTTCCTCCAGCACCTGATTTTTTTCTTGTCGCTGTTTGCAGCTGAATATTTTACGTACAAAAATACAAGAGGAGCTTAAAAATATCATGTAATGTAAGTGAACAAACCACTGACAAATGATGTACTTTGTTTTTTAACGTTATGGAGTAATTTTACATTGTATTGCCATATTTAATCAAAGTCCTAGGGATTAACTGGCATCAAGTGACAAATGACTCACTCATCTTCCCTTTGGTGTTTGTAAAAGAGCTTGTGTTGCCATGAAACTAGCAAAAAACGCAAAATGTCCTATGTAGAGCCAGAGTTTGGTTTGTCCATTCTTGGCTGCATGAACATGAGGGTGCAACGTGGAAGAGGTCATTTTAAGCCAGTGGAAACACAACTATTCTTATTTCCAGGTAACAAAACCATAATGATGATTATTATATTAAATTTCTGCCATTTTCTGCCAGTGGATCCCATTATATCTTAAGCCAAGGACCTTTTAAGTGAAGGATCTGAATATCTCTTCCAGCGCTGACCATAAATCTGACTCACACCTGAATTCAGCCAAGAGTGCTTGAGACTCATTCAGTTCTTAGCTCGCCCACTTAAAGTACACTCAGGTTGTCGAGTTCTCCTCCCAAAGACTCACACGTTGGAAACGTCACTGCAAAACAACAGAGAAAAGACGCAGAGCGCTTTAATAGTTAACTACACTTTTATTGTTCCTTGTCCAGCCAATGAGAGGTTCCAGTTTCATCCCTCACAAGTGCTGTTCAAGTCCAGCGAAGCCACTGGACTTCAGCAAAACAGCCAAACATGCCGCCACTGCCACCAGTGATGCTATCAAATCCCAACCATCATGTGCGAGACTGCGAGACCGTTTCTGAACTTTAATGAGTGAGATTCCTTTAGTCAGTTTAAGATTCTCTCTCTAAAAACTCCTCTTCCCCCGTGAGATGACTAGTTTAATGAAGCTTAGCAGCTACTGCACATATTAGGCTCACATCTACAGTCTCTGACGTAAAGGGATGTCACTCAGGAATGGAATGTATTTCATATGAAGCTGAGAGGTTGAGAAGTTTGCTATGATGTCGATTCGTCTCCAGAGTCATGCATGTTTGAATGTGGAGCCACCGCTTCGTCCAAAATGTCAAATTTTCAAGGCGTTCATGCATTTGGCAACTCTTTTTTTTTTTTTTTTTTTTCATGATTTGTCGCATGAAGGGAAACTGGGAAAAGCACTTTGTGGTGGATGTTGATATAGTCACAATGTAGAAGCATGGTCAGCATCAGTCATACAAGAAAATGAACGGGAGGAATTCAAAACACAGCATTTGTTCCTCCAGTCGAGGGAAATAAATGTATAAACTGTTCAGCTAGACGTGGGTCATGACATACAAATATAATAATCATAAAGAAAAAACGACAACAGTTGATAATGTTTATATATCTCTGATCACATGTTAGTAAAAAGACAAAAAAAAGGACGCGGACAAACAACGTCATGAGCTTTAAACCGGCTCTTACCGTTGACATGGATGGCTTCGCTTATGCTTCTGTTCGTACCAGAAAATGAAAAATTTTAATAACTAGATCACTGTTAATAGGAGCTAGGCAGGTTGTCTTATTAGAAAATGTAAAGTAGCAGATGAATCAGACATTGCACGATTATTTGAGGGCATGAGCGTCGCTACAGTTCACCGCTAATAGTGACCCTCACACAAAGCCATAAATGAGAGAAATTAAATGAAAAATGTTTCGACGAAATTAAAATGCCAACATTCTTTAACAAAGCACCAGCAGGTACCACTGAGGTCCTAATGATACAGTCAAAACAAAAGTTTGTGTTTTTAACGTTCAGGCTTAATTCACAAACATGGAGCAGGTTTTTTTTTTGTTGTTTTGTTTTTTTTTTTTGTTTTTAAGCCACAGTATTGACCCAGATGTTGCAGCAAAGCCTCGATCACTGCACAGTTGTATAAATATGTAACCAGAGGTGGCGAGCAATCAAAATAAACCACTGTCACACATCGCTGGCTGCAGTTTTGCATATAAAAACTGCGTGTTTGATATGTTGTTCAGTTCAGTTCCTGTTCCTGTGGTTTGCTTTACATTCAGCTTTGCCAGCATGGATCCGTGTGCCTGAACTCCCAAAAGCCTCAAACTTTTTCCTCCATGTAACAACGTCGACATGCACACAACTTTTCAGAGTGGTGTTCTTTTTAATAGAGCTCATGTTATGATTTGGAAATCAGCATTAGTTTGCAGGTCAAAACTAAAATTTTCTCCCAATAAAGTCCAGAATATATTAGATAGAAAACACATATGAATTATTGAATACGTTATTTTTCAGCATGACATAAATCGCTTTTACCTCTACGATGTTTGTTAATAAAAATCAAATAGAGGATGAGATTTGCTTTGACTGTATCTCTGTAACAAAGGGTGTGCTTTATTTTGAAAAAGAAAAAATAGAAGAAAAATGCCACTGAACTGCAAGTTAAGAAAGACAAAAAAGACATTTTTATAAACTCGTACACTTATCCTTCACATCCACTTGTTTACCTTAAACTATGGAATGCACTGTAGGATTGATTTACCAAAACATCGCACATCCAATGAAGCCTACATTTCTGAACAAACAGCATCTATTTCTCAAAAAGAAAGGTCGGCTTCATGATGCAGAGAGACTTAACAGCCAGCCTATGCAAAGTGTAATGTTCACACTTTCAGTCGTGACCCATTTTAAAACGAGTTCATGTGAAAGATAAGTGCAGTCGTTTACATAAGGCATATTTAAAAAGTCGACAGAACTCCTTTGACACTCCTCCAAAGAGGCTTTTTGTGGATAAATAAGGGATGTCTTTGTCCATTTCCAATTTTTGTTTCCATTTCTGTGTCTGTTTCCACAAACATATTCCAGAGGGGAAGGAGTTGGAATATGGCGTTCCCGAGGTTACAGGGTGGAACCAAACGTTTGTGGAAAGTGTCCCAAAGTCCTTATAGGCGTCAACCATAAAGAGTCTCCTTCACGGGATGTGAAGACAAAGATGGCGCTACATTCAGAGGTTCAGGCAGAGGAGAGCCACCAGGAGCAAGGGGAGTACACTGAGAGACTGGGCGGCCATGATGCCTCCACCTGGGAGACACATTGAGATGAAGGTATGTCAGTTTTTTTGCATTTAAAAAAAAAAAAAAAGGACTGACGGTCAAATTTGCTGCTGATTTGAGGAAAAAAAATACATGTCCCTTGAGTGTCCTGCTCCCATCCATCAAAACTAGAGACCACATTCAGTGTGTGGAGTGTGATATTATACCCCATCTGTGTGGAGATCACCTTAAATGCCCCTCCATTTGTCAACGCCCTGCATTTAAAATCCCCCACGGCTTAAATTCCCGAGCCTGTGAAATCAAGCTGTCAGGTGGGTCTGGACCGAACGATAAGGGATCAGGAGAAAACCACAGGAGAGGTTTCCTCTACTCATCAAGATCAATTACAGAGGCTTAAGGCCTCCTGTATCCAGTCAGCCTACCTGTCATTCCATCAGCCAGTGAGGGGATTGAGTCAGTGGGCTATCAAGGCTTTAGTCACGGACCGTAAAGTTTCCCATCTTAGCCCTCCAATCTAAGGTATGAAACCTGAAGTGACAGCTCTGCACTGGCTCATGGGAACCCTCTAGCTGTGACAAATGATAACCTACTCCTAACTTTCAACCTGGTATAATCTCACTAGCAGGAGTGAACAATCACAGTGTATCACCTCAGCACTATGGGTTTAAAATGGGAACAGATAACTGAAGCATCCCTTAATTTTTGTTTTGATGATGTGAAGCTAAATCTCATTGAATACAACAAATTACTGTGAGTCATTTAATTCAATAGCGTTCTTATGACTGAACACAACAGAAAGAAATGGAGGAGTCATTCTTCTAAACTAGTTCCTTTGTCATTCGTTTCAGCAGCTGTTCTGCTTCCAACTTTCCATTTTCCCAACTGGTGAAAAACAGGGATACATTTTTAATGAAAAGGAGTCCAGGCTGATTTTGGCTCATTGTGTAGACTTTCTCTGCATTCATTTTCTATCTTTGGTGCCAAAGTACCTTGTAAACTGTCCTGACTAAACATGCATGGCATTATTTCTAAAGACAAGCTCAGTGCACAGTGGGTGACACAAGAAGAGGATGCAGAGTAAAGCACTGAACATCCATTTAAGTAAGTGTAGTTGCTGGAAGGCAAATGGGCTGATTATTGAAGGAAATCACACCAGGGTTTCAGACAAGGTGTGCATCCTCTGTTTCTGTTGGCAATCAAGGCAGTCAGAGTTACACTGTTGCCTGTTATTAGATGGTACAGCTATAAGGTTCAGTAACCTTATAGACCTGATGACAAAATTCTTTCAGTGCTGCCTGTGCTGTGACATCTCAATCTCATAATGAACCGTTTACTGCTTTAACATTTGCATTTATTTCCTGCAATGAAAACATAAGTTTTTTACTTCAGCATATTACTAAACGGGACAGAATAGTTGATAAAATCATTGATATGGCAGGAAACAAGGATCATGAATGACATCTTACTACTGCATGACTCAGAACTGTGAATAATGGGGGCAGGTTAAAAGTGGAATCTGTTACCTGACAATTGGACTTGTGCAACGGCCCCATCACCTCCCTCTGTGTACGCCCGGACCTCCACCACATAGCTCCCATCTGTGTGGAGGGGGAGGTCTATGTACCGTTTACTGGTCGTGTACAGAGTGCCTGTGGAGTGGCCCTGCTGCCTGTACAGCACCTTTGTTGCACACACATGCAAAGTATAAGAAATGTGAAATGAAGAGAATATAATCCATGTAGAGTAAACAAGGAACTGTACTCACTTTGTAACCATCTATTGGCGATTCGTCAGCCAGTGGCTCCACATTTTCCCAGGCGATGTTTATTGACTGGCCTTTTACCTTTTTCCCTACAATAATAGGGGGTCGACTAGGAGCTGGCAAAAGACACAAACAC
>JAPZDZ010000023.1:18335767-18347728 GCA_029783805.1 Acanthurus tennentii | reverse complement strand
ATTTAAAATTAATAATTTTTATTAATAATGAATTACTAATGTTGTCACTCAGTGTTTTTTTTCTGGTCCGTTGAGGAAAAAAAGGAAAACATCCAGACTTCAATTCCCATAAGTCCAAGCTGCTTGTTTTGTACGTACAAACAGTCCAAATCACAAAGATTTACATTTATTAAAAGAAAAAACTGATAAAATCCAGAAAATATAAACCTGAAACCAGGACATTTTTTGACATTTTGCTTAAAAATGGTTTACATTTTTTTTAAATAATCACAGACATTTCTACTGATCAAATACTCAGCTGATCGACTAATCAGCTTTCAATGTAACTATGATAAACAAACAAGTGAAATGACTGATTATTTGTATCAAACCTAAAATTTTAAAAAATATATCATTTAACTGTAATGCTGTCTTAAAAACCTGGGAAGAGAGAGATGATTCAATATTACTAAACCAAAGCCATACTGAATCTGCCACCACAATATTGAGTTGCAGCCCAACTGTATCATTTTACGAGCTGTTTTCCATGTGACAAATTCACTATGTGCGAGGATTCAGAGCCAAAGTGGGCCTGTGTGGAACAGATCACTGGAGCCAAAACTTGTCTGGTGACAGTAAAAGTGACAGTTTGCAGCATTACACTGTGTTGTTACATCTGTGTTTAGAGCTTTATGCAGTATTCATGAGGAAGGATTGCCCATACAGAGGCATCCCTAATGATACTCCTGACTTTTATTCACATACACACACACACACACCCACGCTCAAAGACGGAGGCCCCGAGGAGGCAGCCTACAGGGGCGAGATGACTGTTTCAATCGCCTTCTGGCAATCTCAACCCTGAGATGTGAGCTTATTTTTTTCTGGAGTGGAAAAAATAGGTCTGACACTTAATTAGCAAACAAGGTCACAGCACAGAGACCTGTCCCCTGTTTGTGTCTCCCACTGTCCTGCAGATTTGACACCCTCTCCCTCCATCCCTCTATCTGTCAAACACTCAAACGCAAACACGCTCGAATACACACAACATGATCTCTTTCCCTTCAACAAAAGAGTGTAAAACCAGACGCTACACATCAGGTTGTCTGCTTATTATTACCATACATCAGAGCAGTAAACCTGAAAACAGAGTCCACTGCCAGCTAACTGCCCACTCCCTCCTTTATCTGCTCACAAGCCAAATCTCACCTCTGGGTTATTCTGTCTTCATTATCCGTGTCTGCACCGAAGATTGTTTGAACAAACTGCACGTGAGAAGATTCAGCAGAGGAGTGGGGGGCTATTAGCAGACACAGAGCTTTTTTGTATGTGTGTAATGGCTGTAATCTTTAGCGTCCTCTGCAGCGGTTCGACACGCAGTCGGACCAAACAATCCTGCACACACTGCCTCATTCCCGCATTTTTCTTTCAGCTTTGTCAGAGAAACCCTGCAACTCCAGTGTGAGCGAGTGTGTCTGTGTGTGTGGGTGGGTGGCTGGTTGTGAATAAGTAATGTGTGTGTGTGTGTGCAAGTCAGCTAGAGAGGGCAGCGGTCTCGTCGCCTCAATACTTGACTGGACCTTTTCAGCAGCAGCAATAATAATAATTGCGAAATGACAGGAAAAAATTAAGTGTGCGAGCAGCAAACGAGAATATAATGACCATTTAAGACACAATGTCAGTCAGTGATGGTCACAGGCTGAACAAGATGTTTTTTCACTGACAGAGATACAGACAACGTCTTTGCGGATGAGGGCAAGACATCGATCAATCACTGATATTTACCAATCGATTCACTTGATTGTTAGGATACACGGAGCGGTGTCTGAGAAATGGAACAAACAGGAGATAAATCGATGTTTGTCAGTTCAACCCAGGTAAATCTGAGTCAGGGAGGCTGGATCAATCACACTATATTGATTTTTCAATGTGGTACTGATATCCTCTGTGTCATTGCTGCAATCAATCAGTAACACGATAGGGACGTTAACAGAAGAAGCCTCATTTCCCTGCTTTTGTTGTTAGTGCTTATGTTTCTCTCTGTTTCCTACAGATTTCCTCTGTATTACTTACTTTTTTGCAAAGCTTTAAAACTGATCACAAACCCTAAATAATAGCTTAATTTTTTTTACTCTTTGCCTTTATTTTGGATAGGATGAAGAGAGGAGAGAGAGGGGGGAGTGACATGCAGCAAAGGGTCATTGAACCCTTGACAAGGACACATAGCTTCTGTATGTGGGACTCCTGCTCTACCAACTGAGCTTTATTACGTCCCCATAACCTGCAGTTTGTTTAGGCTACCATTACTTAACCGGGACTAAATAATGCATTTTAGCTGGTGCATTGATAAGTATTTATTGCAAAGCCAATGTATGCGACAGAGACTCAGAGCTTAACACTGCGCCAGTGTTCACAGTCGTGAAAAAAACATGTCATCCAGTGCAGCAGTGTGACTCACTTTTGTGCTATGGTTTCTAAAAACCAGAGATCTATGGTACAGAGTGATAAACTCAATCAGGCCACTTGTTTGTAGTATCCATTTACTGGCAATCTTAGTATATCTGTGAGATCTGATCGTTAGAGTTAAGAGTTCTGTTGAAAGTTTGCACCACTGTGCTTTTATCGCCCTCTTTTCCACTTTAATGAACAAGAAAACACTGTGGATGCCGTGAAAGTGTTGTCCTTTCACTCACTTACCCATTATAAGAATCTCTCTACGTGTTTGGAGTCTGTACAAACCTCAATCATTGTGCCACAAATAAAAATCCTTTCGTGCCATGAGGCAATCTGGCAGAATTTAACTGCTTCTGTCTGTCTCTAGTAGAGATACTAAGGTCTCATATTGTTACTGCACAGCAGGTAACTGTACTCTGGCTACTAGATTATTAAACAATAGTATATATATATATATATATATAATTCTTGTGTCCAAGGTTTCCTTTCCAATCAGCAGTGCATTTATTATACAAGAATCATGTGTCTGGATCTGCCCAACAACCCGTTCTTTCTTTTTATTTTTCTCAGCAGGGAAACCTGTGGCCACAACCTCACACTCAATCTCACACAATCATGGCTTCAAAGAAATGATAGAAAAAAGGATTAAAACAGAAGCACAGGAAGGGCACACAGACACGGGCAGCAGGCTGATGCCTGCACTGGATGTGCTGAAGCTTCGAGAATGATAATTTAATTTACTTAAGCCATTGTGGCTGTGAACTCCCAGTTCCCCTGTAGTTTTGATACAACAACAGTCCTATTGCCAAGGGCTGCGTTGCACAATTTGCAGCTTTCAGGATTTGACAGCAAGCTCTGCACATATTTGTTTACTTCTAATATTTCCCATATACCAGAAATTTCTCCAAGGCAGATGTAAATAAATGACAGATTATTCCAGGAAACGAGAGGGAGAGAAACAAACCCCCTGCCACTTGGTCTCTAAACAGCACTGGTATCCATCTAGAATACATATGGCCTCAATTGAAGGCTTTTTGAAAGCTCTGTGAGGCAGCACACTGTTTACAGTTCACTTTGGTAACGTATCACTTAGCGATTCATTAAACCGCATCAGCCTCAATGAATCCCTGATGAAATATCACAATTCAGAGTCGGGTCGGAGAATGTAAACACCCGGCGATCTTACTGATAAATAAGTAATTAAGGAAGCAAGGAAACATAATTAACACAACATAAGACTTTGTGAGATTAAAGATTTTCTTAAGCGAGATTAGAAGATTTGTCTTTGTGAGAGTTCTGCAGTGGCACTTTGGGGCTGAAGGGTTCAAACAAGAGGCTCAGACACCTCCTCCAGAGTTTAAAGTACACCAGACAAAGCATTCACTGTGAATCCATTCACTGCCATACTGTATTAGCCTGTGCCAGTGCTTTTAAGCAGCTCCATGCATATTCATGCCTACCCATCAGGAAGTCTTCCACCACTACTTGTGCCCCTGCAAGCTCCACTCAATGGGTGCATTTATGTGTAAAAAAAATATTCCCCTGTTATTTGGCACTCAAGTTCTCCTTCCTTGACAAGCCAAATTTACTATTTTAGAACAGTCTGTGTGAGATCTTATTTGAAGTGCAAGAAACCTGAGTATGACAGCTGGAACAAGCTAATACACAGGAACAGATTTTTCAATTTACTGTTTCTCTGCTGGTTGTTGTTTTTTTTGGTATTAGTCAAAGGAGCCTGTTAATTTGTTCATGCTGGGGTATTTGCAAGGAGGATAAACACTTTATCTGAAGCAGACCATCCATCATCATGGTGCACACGTTCATGTCCAGGACACAGTGTCCACATCGACAGACACCGTCACCTGTGTTTACTCCTGAGCACATGGCCGCAGTCAGACGGCCCGGTGGAGAAGCAGTGTGTGTGCTGACTGACAATGAGCACAGCCCGGGCGAAGACCTGAGTCATCTGTTGCCTCGTAGCCAAGTCACAACATGTGATCGTGGCTCATGACACAGAACAGGTGCCCACTTAAACAATGGAGAAGAACAGAGGGAGATGTATTACAAAGAGAGCGCTTAGATCACGATGCCAAACCACGATCAATCGACTGCGGGGATAATTTTGTGACTAAGTTAATGTGCCGTCTCTTCCATGACAGAAATCTTCAAACACAAAAACTGGTACATCATGACATTACTCGGCTGTGTCAGCGTGTGTGGGGGGGGGGGGGGGGTTGCAGATGTGTGGGTGCTTCCTGGCATTCAGATCACAAGATTATCACTTTACATAAGGAAATCATCTCTTCGCTGTTATGAAGCTGTTTGTGAACAGTCCAACTGCTGCCAGAGACACAGCTCATAACAGCCCACGCAGCTACATGGTTAACAGCGTTTCCAATCAAGCTCGTGTTTCCTGCAGGAGCAGCAAGAGAGACAAACTGGGTTAAGAGACTTCTCATATATTATGCTTCAAACATACTTTTTGCTTGACTGCTCTGAGAGTATTCACACTCAAACGTCTTACCTACGTTATGCTCGGCTTGATTAATGCCCATGTTTAAGAAAAGTATGGCACTGGGCAGCTGTTTTAAAACTTTTCAGAAGGATTTCAAAAAACTCTTCTCCCGACTCTTGCTGCCTGTAAGTCTTCTAACTTGGTCTCCTCTTCAGAATCTCATATCTTGTACATCATGACCTTGGCAAAGGATGACAGAAAGAACATTTTGCCTTCAATAACTGTAATAGTTCTCACGAAAAAACATCATAATGACTTTCATCTGTCAGTTAAACATGAAACTGGAGCCAGGATATGGTTAGCTTAGCTTAGCACAGGACGGAAAGCAGGTGGGAAGCAGCTAGCATGGCTCTGTCCAAAAGGTAACCTCACATCTGTACTGCTTGACTTGAAAATCTTTTGTGGAATCTTTTTTTTTTTTACAGTCAGTTGAAGGTTTTCAACTTTGCGACCTTTCCTATTATATTATGAAAAAATCATTACGTGGTTGGTCTTGGGTCAGTGGGAATCACATGAAGTCCTCCAGCAGACTCTCAACATGTAGCAGCTTCCATCCCCCCTCCTGTTCTGCAGAGGAGCAGCGTTTCGCTTTGTCTTGTTGTCCTCTATTGCAGGGGAATTAAGAAAACGATAACCCCTCCTCTTTCTATCTATTCTGCATGTGTTTGTGAGTTTGTGTAGAAGATGAGCATGTGTGTGTGTGCCTGTGTGTGTGTGCGTGTGTGCTCGCCTGACTGTGACGCTGCGCCCTTCACTCCGCCTGTCCTCCACACACTATGGCCCTGTGTGTACAGCATGAGTGGAGCTGTGTGTTGCAGATAAGAGTCAGAGCACTGCAAAGGAGTGTGTGTATGCGTGCGTGTGTGTGTGTGTGTGTGAGCTTGGTAAAAAAAAGGGCTCAGTGCTCTTTCTCTCAGTCAGATTCACCTCTGGATGCCCTTTCCTTCACTCACTGCCATTACACCTTCTTCATGAATAATCCAACCGGTGACACTGGCCGCTTTACTAGCCACACGTCACCACGTGGCCTACACATACAGTATTGTGGCTGTCCACCGCCAAGCCCTGCTGACCTCTAAGCAAATACTCCATTAATATGCATACAAAGCTTATATTTCTCCGTGCAAACATGCAAGAGATGTTATCGTTAGGTCAAGGAATTGATGTGATTGCCAGCACCTTCCTCACAGTAATTAGAACAAAAAGGGTGCTATCTTTACTCTCATCTTCATTATCTTCCTGGTAACCGTTCATAAAAATGACTCTACAGTAAAGCTGAAATGTCCACTGGTAAAGGAATAAGATCTGCAATTAAAAAGCCGGCTTCCCTTACTCTCCCTCGACCTCTTTTCTCTCTGGCATCAGGATCACTTGCTCAAGCTGTCTGACTCATAATAATTAAAACACAGAGGTGGAAAACACCAAGATCGAATGTGTTATTTCTCATGCCATAATATTAGCGGCTTCTTCTCTGTAGCAATTTGCCGTTGCTAAGTAAAACTGTGACAATGATGTTTGCACCATGAATTAGCAGATTGCAACAGACGTTCCCGCAGCTACAAACTGAGCCAAGTAGAAGAATCTGCAGCATAATTAGTGCACACGTCTCATGCATAAGTCAGCCAAATCCCCTCAGAACACTGGGTTCAGATCTGAATAATTTTATGCCAACTGGAAAAAAACAACTTTTGTTCAGGGACACTTTAGGGTAGTTTGTCGGAAGCTATTAGTGCTGGCGTATTGTCCCACTAGCATCTACAGAAAACATGACGCAGGTGGTTACATCACGTTGCGAGTTTGTGGGCCAGATGTGACAGTGTCACGCCAGCTAAAAAGTGTTGCCCTGACACGGCGGTTGGCAGGTCTGCGCAATATACAAAGAGTACACTGCGGAGGGTTGAGGAAGGCTACATAAGCATTGTTTGACCTCTTTTATCCGCTCTCATTAGCTATGCAACAAGAGGGTTGATTTGAGACCCTTTGAGAGGATCCAGAGAGAACAGGTTTGTTAGTGTGAAACGGGAAATCAAACCTGTTTGTCGTGCTCGCCTACACCGAATGCTAATGTTACCCATCAATGGGCTCTTCGTGTCGAGATGCAGCCTACGTAGAGCCCAGAACCTCGGAGGCTGACCAGTGAAACACAAAATGCACCGGCAGCAATGCAAGAGAGCCAGGAGAGGACAGCGGCGGCCCACAGCCCGGAGCCTGCACCAGCCACAGCTTTTATTTCTGGTTACACTGATCTAAGGAATGAAGGGAGAGCTCCAAATGTTTTGTTCTTCTCTGTTTCTCATTATACACTCAAACCCCCCTCTTCCTTCTCTTTCTGCCCCTTTTCTCTCTATGCCTTCTACATAGCCAAAGAGCTGAGCTGAAAAACAACAGGCATTCTCTATAAGTGTCGAATCAATACAGACAGGCTGCAGCAAGGCTCCAGTCATAATGAGCAGCATTAATATACAATACTTTAGTCTGTTTGAGAGCACAAGACAGTCTTATGACTTTCGATTGATCCAGCTAGCGAAGATCTCTGAGTGATAGGCAATGTACCGGAAATTACAGCATCCAATGAATGGCTTTAAAATACAGCACACACAGCATTATTTTTTAAAAATAATACAGTAATATCATGGCATATCTATAAATGAGATTGCATAGCCAAGAAAACGGAAATCGAAAGACAAACATTAGATAACGTGAGCCTAAAATGACTATGATGGTCCTGGCAGAAGCACTGCAGGTAAACAAACAGGGAAATTAAATAATGGGCATAGAGATAGCACTTGCTGAGGCCCCTAGTGCTATGCTTCCCATCTCTGCCAAGCATAATGGGATTTCTTGGGTTTAAATGCACTTCACTCACTCTGTGGAGCCAGTAGGAAGCTAAACTATTGATCCACAAACAATTTAGCTGTCCAGCTGTCCGGAGAGAGTGAAAACAGGACGCCCCTAAATGTATAATGAGGCTTCCCAAGAGCTCTGCTCCTTCGCTATTCGCTCCACGTTCCAGGAGGCCTTCGCCTTTGGGCTCTCTCCGCGATTAGCCTTCTATCCATACACTTCTCACACATACAGTGCTTTCCACAGAAGGCTAGGGGTCAGCCCGCTAAAGAACTATAGTGCTTCTCACCAAGGACGTTTCTTATTAGTGTGAGACTCCCCTTTTTGACCCGCTCGGTCTTTCATTATTTTCAGCACACAACTGGTGGGGAGCTCATGTCTCCAGTTTGCCATCGCGGTAACAAGGCTGAGCTGTCAAACCTATACAGCACGCATCATCACTGTGTGGCAACATATGCTTAGCTGGCATAAAAAACACACAGTATACATGAATGGTAGAGGTATAAACAGACGACTCGGGTTATGCTAGTGAGCCTTGAATGCCGAATGAGCATGTAGATGAAAGTGTGTTCCTGTCTTCCACACATGCTCTCTGCACCATAGCAACAGGCTTTGCTCAAAGGCCCCAAGAGTGGCTTGGCCCCACCGAGAAAGACGCTTTCATACCTAATTGGACAGTTCCATGCACCATCGGGCTTGTTCTTTATCCCCAGAACTATGAGATAGCAGTGCAAGCCGTTGAAACTACAGTAAGCTCTCACAATCCCATGATAAACACAGATTAAATGGGATTAAATTGTAAACAATGCTGCCCGTTACTGAGAATACCAATGATGAAGGATGCAGAGGTAATCCAATATTTAAAATAATGGTAAATACAAGCTTTGGTGTTAAGATTAAAGAATAAAATACAATGTCTGAGAGGATGAAGTTGTAGGTAAGGTTTTGCAGAAACAAAGATGTTTATTTCTGTTTTTGCCCTTAATCATCCAAAATCCCTTCATTTTAAAGGAACTTTTATAAAAAATCTCTTTTATATGATCTGGACTTAACAGTGTATTTTATAACAGCATGTCTAAACAAAAAAAAAAACACAACAGATGAGGAATTTCTGTTCTCTTTGACTATTGCAGAAGTTTTCTACAAGCAATACTCTGGCTATATTTCCAGGGAATAAATCAGTGACACTTCACTGATTTCCAAATTGCATGAAATTGAAAGTCATCTCTTGCAGGACCAAAATAGCATATACATAGTGTCTGATAGTGTTTGACTGCACAGCATCTCATCAGTAAACAATGTATCTGCCCGCTCCCACCAAGGTGCAAAAACAGATGGCTCGAGACTCCCATGTGAGAAGTCAGTCCACTGTGTGTAACACAATATTTCTGCTCTGTGAAATGCTAAACAAAGTCACAAGAGGTAATCTTACACTTAAAGGAGTGGTTTAATTAAGACCCATTCACATTAAGATGCTCAAAATTGACTACTTAATTACGAAAAACTGTCCTCTGAACCTGTTAACCCTGCAGCACTGTCACATATACTTCTTATCATCATTAAACACAAACCTCTTTAGTCCTGGTTAACAACAAGCAAAAGGCAATTAGCTATTTGATGAGCAAATATCTCCTGATATTATTACGGAAATTGAATGCATCCCAGTGAAGCAAGATAAGGTTTGCCCTGCTAATAAGCAAACAAACAATTTTTCTGTGCTGACATGGTAATGAAGGAAAGTCAAATGTTATCTGACAAAATTAGAAAGGCTGATCATGCCGTTAACATAAATTAGCAGGAGAAGGGCACACATCTGTAATCTCCCTCTAATTGAGTCCATAAATCCCAAAAGATTTACTTTGATTGTAAAGTCTAAAAATATCTCAGAGGGAACCGAGCGACGAATCACAGAAAAGAAGTGAAAATCCTGTCAAATGTAACCTAGTTACATATTTTAATTGTCCTTAATGGTCCAGTGTGTAGGATTTAGGTGAATCTATTGGAATAAGAATAAGTCCAGTATATTTTTATTGCCTGAAAATAAAAAATCACTGCATCTCTGTTACCTTAGACTGAGTCCTTTATATCTACAGAGGGAGTTGCTCCTTATTCACAACATTTGTGGCTGCTCTCGGCTCTCCTCCATGCTTTAAAGAAGAGGATGATTGGAGAGATATTCAGATGGTGGCAATCTGCAAACTCACCGCTAGATGCCACTAAATCATACACACTGGACCTCTACATGTAGCCAAAAAAGAACTTTAAAAGGTTCAGTGTTTGAGCATCTTTCTTTGGTGTGAAAATATGAACTGTTGCATTTTTATTACCATGAAAGAGCTTTTTACATTTACAGAAGAAGCAGGTCCTCAACCACAGAGTTCACCATGTTGCACTGCCATGTTTCTACAGTAGCCCTTAATGGACCAACTGTCTTTCTGTTTTTTCTTGTGGGCTCTATGTAGGTTCTCCTTGGTTACAAAAAGGACATTCACTCGATGCAATCTTCAACCACTAAATCCTACACACTGGACCTTTACAGTCATCAACCTAAACATTTAAAATCATTAAACTGACAAACCAATAGACTCATTATTCTTTCATTTTCATTCCTCCACTTAGTCAGTGACCCCTGGAATAAATCAATCTTGATTACTTAATCTCATTATTATTGAACTTGCGATTTTAAGGAGTTAAACTCTTCTGTTGCCTCAGCAGATCACTGAAGAGTTTAAATCCTTGTCACTTGACGTGGAATGATATCGTTTTGATGACATTGATCAATGTCATCATATGATCGGCCCTGTGGCAAGAGGAGATACCAGGATCTTTCTGGACATTACCTTCTTGTCTAGTCCACATTATCTTTGCGGAAATGGCGTAATCTGATTTTAAATGAGACATCACTTTGGCAGACGAACCAGAGGAGCCTTAAGGGTCACTCAGGCTCTTTATCAATAAACAAAATCAAACTGTTAGAGGGAAGGGAAACAGATTAAATGTTCCATGATAAAAGACACTTAAAGTTACACCAAGAAGGATTTTTTTTTTTTTTTTACAAACAAGTCAATTCTTCAAACATCTTTTTCACCTTGTCGTTATATGAAAAACATCATTCCCTATGAGCTTTAATGCTATAAATAGCAAAAACTAGCAGATAATATCAAATAAATCTGATTCTATTTTGGGCCTTGAGCTGCATTTTCATACAACAACAAAATACCATTTTTGCGGGCCGTGTGTCTTCTCAATTACAGACGTGGAAGACACAAATCACAGACTGCAGATGGAGTATGAGGGGTGATTGATAAGTTCGTGGCCAAAGATATCAGAGGATTTACAGAGTTTACTACTCATTCTTGTGGTTCTTCTGTTCAACATTTCAAAACAGCACTGTCAGTGGAGTCATTCAGGACTGTGTATATTAACTTGTCCAATATGCTCCCTCTTCACCTGATTTGCCCCCTCCCCTCCTTAAGACTACTGTAGTGTGTCGTGGACACCTTTCTGGACGTCCAGAAAGCCAATTTCAACTAAGAGGGGATCCATAAACTCCACAACTGCAGTACAAAGTGTGTATTCATAAGAAGGGACTATGATGAAATATAAATGTGCAAGGTTTATTAAAAGTGACTCCTTCAACCTTTATCCATGAACTTATTAGTCACAATTACAGACAAACAATTATGTGCAAACCCACTAACGCACACTCACACACACATTTAAAATTTTGATCCAGTGTGGCTAAATAATTATTAATTTGGGGTCTGGCATGAAAAGTAACCAGCCTCTAGAAGTGCCAGGAGCAACTATTGAAGATATAAGATTCGAGTTGGAATCAGTGGCCCCAGAAATAAAACATCAGTGCAGGAGAAAAAAACCTTATGCAGTCAAACAAAGTCAATGATTTGAGAGAAAAGACTAACACTTATATAACAAAAAGGTGCCTAAAAGATACAGCAGACCTCTAATGGTGGCAGCTCATTTATTCTTCATCAATAATTAACTGGTTCTGTAATTTCCGGATAACCATTTGGTTTGTAAAATATCAAAAATGCTGAAAAATAACCATCAAGAGTTCAGTTTCTGGTCGCGTCAGACTAGAAAAGCAGTTTTTCTCACATTTTTATAGCTTGAAACTGCAATTTTGGCATTTTTCTTCACCATCCTGG
>JAPZDZ010000023.1:18319288-18332089 GCA_029783805.1 Acanthurus tennentii | reverse complement strand
ATAATGTAGGTAACTACATAACTTAAATAACAAACTTTTTGAGGTTTGAATACTGAAATTGAACAATTAATCCATGTCGCCTCACCATATAAAAACTAACAGACTGCTCTGAAATCCATTAGAGGTCAGCAAGTTGCATTCATTTTTTCAGTCTGTTTTGAATTTTGAACCAATACTCACTCTCCTTTTAGCTCTTCAGTCTCGACCAACTCTCAGAAAATTATCAGGCTCTTTTGTTAGAAGCTTGACTTTGTTCGCCAGCCATTCACTAAGTGACTGTGTCTGTTGTTTGGTGTCGGGCAGGGAGCAAACTGTGAGTTTGCAAGAGCCGTGTTGCTGGAAATGGCTGCTAATGGGAACTGATGATAAGAACTGCTGAAATGTAGCCGTACAGCAAATGTGCAGACATGAAAATGAAAAGCTAATGGAAGATGAAAAGCTCCTTAGAGCTGCAGAGTTGAGTTTCTCAGACATGTACTTAGTTTAGAATCAATATCAAAAATGTTAATGTTTAAATGGTATCATGCCTTCTGTGAAGAGTCAGTGGAGTTGATTTTATTTTTCCCAAGTCAACATAATGGCAGTTAGTTAACTTGTGGCCACAATAAATGATTCTGTTCCTGTGTGCACATATTTTAAAAATCTCTTTAAATACTTTAGTTAAACTCTCGGAATGAATAACTGATGAACAAAAATGAAAAGAAAAAACATCTCTTTTATCATAAAACTCACCAGACTCATCACCTGCCAACACACCTGCCTCACATCAGTCATCAGCTCCAGTGTTATACTCTGCACCGGGCAGGTGCAGGTCCTTCTTATCAACAAACAGATTGTCATCTGTATGTTTTCTGCTTTCATACCTGTCTGCCTCTCTTTTCCCTTTAGTTTGTCTGCCTGTCTGACCCATTGATGGCTGTATTTTTTCAACTTTGGTCCAGTAAATACTCTCTAATCTTTAATTTTCTGTCTTTATTGCACATTCAAGTCAACATTTCTGTCCTGATCCCCACAGAAGTAAATTTCCTGGTTGTCAAAAGTAAACTGAAGTTGTTTTTTTAAATATATAATAATCTTACTATCTCAAAGAACTCATGTTTAAGAATATGACGGCAAATCCTGTCAAATTTCTGAAAGTGAGGTTTGTGAATTTTTCAGGGTTTCTAAATCTCTGAACTGATTTTTTTTTCAATAAATTTTGTTTCATTTTTCTTTTGAAGCAGCAGCCAAATATCTGAGCCAAAAAAATGTCAAAACATGAGCAGATACATTTATTTGCATGGCTGAGCAGCATCGGGGGTAGACATGAAATGAGTGTGACTGCAGTCTGCATGTTAACCACCAGCCTGTTTTTCATCAGATATCAAAAGGGCACCTCTGCTAATTATGATGCCTTGCCCGCATGTCAGTCCAAACATGAGACCATCTCAATCCCCTGGGATTAGATTTAAATCTTGGATGTAAACACCACACAGCAAATAATAATCTGCTGTGGCGGCACCCCATAAATAATGCAGGAATCTTTGGGAAAGAGCAGAGTAGAATTAATTGAAGGACTTAACCCTGTTAGATGAATTTTGGGGGGGACATATCAAAGAAGTTTTTTTTTAGTGTAATCAGAAAACTGACTTTGAATGAAGGTTATTGCTATATGACAAGTTGTTGCTGTTTTGATCCCCAAGGCTGCTGTTATCATTCAGACTTTTCATTTCTTTTTTTTGAAAAAGTATTGTTTCCTTAGAGATGAGAACTGTTGTTAGCACATAAAAAAGTCATTATCTTTAGCCCAAGGGGATGTATTAGAAAAATATGGTACTCTATTGAACATAGCCAAGGAGAAAGGAAGTAGTAACACCGAGGAAATTCATGACATTCAAAAAGAGCAGCGTACATGGCCCAGAAGGATATTATTTTGTGCTGGTTATCCAGGATCTCGGTGTATTCAACCCCTCAGACAACATATCAGTACAAATAGACACAGATCCTGCTGGTGAATAACACACAGTTACAAGGCCGGTCTCTTGGGTGGATAAGAGGAACAGCAAACACCCTGCTGTCTGGAGGAAAGAATAGGTGGCTGTCATCTATCTGCCTGGCAGAGGAGGAGGAGAGCGAGGGACGGAGGGAGGTGGGGGGAGGGAGGGAGGAGCAAGGGCAAACATAGATTTAGCCCCAATGATCTCCCGAGAGGCTCATGCATAGGTAACCCCACCCACCCGCCACCCAACCAGTCCATATACACATGGGACACAGTGGGGGGTAGCATGGGGAATAGCCACCAGGGTGTGGAGAGGGTTATAATCCTGGTGCTATCATGAACAAAAAAAAGGGGGGGGAGGGGGCTGGATAGAGAGTGTCAGATCAATAGAACAAAGCACTCTCACTTTATGTAGCGTCCGTCCAACAGGAGTGCAGCGATATCTGCCACCATATCAGCACAGCGCCTCCCCCTCAGGGAAAACAGCCTCCTTAGGTTTTACAAAAAAGAAACAGCACTGACGAAATGATACCGCTGAACTGGAAGGGGTGATTTTCCTCCCACAGTTGGAGTTTTCAATTTCAGGCAAACCAAACCTACCATTCAAGCTCTACAGAGCCGGGTCTTGGCATACGTTTATGTGTGTGTGTGTCAATGAGTGTGTGTGTGTGTGTGTGTGTATGCTGGCAAACCGTCCGTCAGCCATATGGAAATGTCACAGAGTAATCATAAACAATTATCCTCCCCAGCGCTCAAAGCATCAGGAAAGGGCAAATTTACATAAAGACACAAAGACTCTGCCACTTACATCTAAAGGAGCAGATGCCCTAAAGCTCAGCACACACTTAAAAAATATCAGAAACTGGATGATGCTGTTTTTCTAATACCTGCCTCTGATATCCTTTACTTTGCATAATGTCTTATTGGGTTGCTTGTGGATGCTGAAAGATCCTTCACTTGAGCATCTGGATGCAAATGATGAGCTGTAATGATCCCAGGTTGTCTGGAAACAGGACTCTGAGATTTTTTTTTCTCAGTATAAAGCAGACCAAAGGCAGACATTAAAAAAAAAAAAAAACAGCTATAGATCAATTCAAACTAGGCTTTCCGCCCAGCAGTAAATCAAGGAGCTGGACACAGAGGAGGTGGGAATGGATAATGGATGCTGTGGCAGACGAACAGCCGACACGAAATGAATCCACTGAGGATCGGATGAGGAATGAGAGGATGGAGGGAGGGGTGGGCTTGGTGCGGCAGGAAGGGGGGGGGTAGCAGAGTTCAGAAGGGTAATGGGGCAGCTGCTTGTTTGGTTGCAATGATCACCCATTGACGGACAAATGATGAGATTTCTGTTGCCATGAAAAATAAAGAGCTAAGCCTCTTACAGGAAGCCTTAGCAATAGATTGAGGATGTCAACTGATAAAGAGCCCCCCAAAAAAATCGCAAGCTTACAGATTTTCAGTTAAATTTCATGTAAATCAGCAAATTGTAATTTAAATATAATCCTTTATTGCATCGTCAAGCTGTGGCTTCACATAAAATGTCAACAAACAGTCTTTTTTCCAGTTGGAATTGTGTGTCTTGCATGACATTTAAAAGCCTGTTGCTTATTTCAACCATCAGTGTAATTGCCTCACATCACTAGGTGGCAGTAAAGTCAAGATAGAAAATCTGTCAAACACTAGCAAATTGATGAATCATAATCCAGAAACTGAAGGTCATCAAGGTCTTTGAGATCATCCCTGTTTAGCAGGAGGGTCATTTGTTTTGGTCAAAGTAATATGGACATCTTTCCAACCCGCTGCAGTTCACACTGACGCTCTCATCCTTCATTCAACTATTTTTGGCTTCATTTTTTAAAAAAGCGGGAAAAAAATCAACTCCAACTCATAAATATGTGAGGCAGCAATCTGCTTTCAATCACTCCTGTGAAATATCCCCAAACAACTTTACAAAGGGAGAGAAATTAGTGTACCTGAATGAACAGAAGGCAAAGAGTCCTTGCCAGAGGGAGAGAAAGTAATTCTAAGACACTAGATACCAGACTTCCCTGCTTTCTGACACCATTGCTGTGTGATAATGCACCAGATGGCGGGCTGCTCCCTCGCTATTAATCTGACAATATGACTGTAATGGAAGTGGAAGTGCCACAAGTGAGCGCCAAAAAGATGGAGCCCAACTGTCGTGTTCCATAAGGTCCTTCTATAGCTGCCTCACAGTGGACTGAGGCAGGTGTAGGCATCCATATTTACATACGGCCCCTCCAGCTCCAGCTCACTGTTCAGGGTGGTGTTGCTGTTCAGTGTGTGTTTGATAATGAGGCTGAGTGTGTGAGGTGTGCACGCTGGTGTGGTCTACTCGCCCCCCTGCGATGAAGTTTTAAAGGGCTGAAATTTGATGGGTTTTTGGCATCATTTCCTTCAGATCCATTTGCTGTGGATATATCCTACCCCTGTGCAGTATGAGATGGTATTGATTTGAGCCCAGCACACACACACACACAAACACACACACACACTCATACAGTGTTGAAAATGTATGCTGCATTTACTTAAGTCCTAAACTTGAGACATGTATGATTAATGACACTTTACTTCTATACATTTTTATTCAACTACAAGTCAAAGAAAAATACTGAACTTCTTTTACTCTGTTATAATGATTTAACATGTTATGGAATTATTTAACGACAACAACAAAAAAATACAGTAACCTTGTAAAATGCAATTAATCCTATAATATAAAGCCAGTTGCCTCACTTATTCTTTATGCTTTGTGTTTTTAACAACAAAAAAGTTTTGTATTTGAAGCTTCTTGTTACATTTTAGAGTTAAAAGCAGAAACACCAAAGAGAATTTACCCTTTAAACTTCACACATAGTTTCATTTTGATGATTCTTTGAAGCTCAAAGAGGTAAAACTTTCCATTATTTCACAAACAGCCAGGACTGGAGAATTTCCCAAAAAGTGACCAACATAAAGCATATCCATACTGCACAGCATTTCTTATTGTTCTAACAGTGATTTAATTATTTATTATCTAATTTCTATTGTGTAGAAATGACTATTATTATTTTTTATCATCTATGGTTTGTAATGAATAATTTATGGCTGAACTGAACAACACTATGCATGCACAGACTGAATAAGAGAGTTTTTATTATTCACTGGATCTAATGGCATTCAGAGATTTACTTATATCCAGAGAGGGCAGTGACTTTTTGAGAGAAGAGTCTGACAATGGAAATTAAAGCAGATAATTATTTATTCATTCATTATATTTCCAGTACCTTGAATTTCATACTTGCACTAAAAAGGAGAAACTTAAATAGAGACAAAGGAAGTATCTGTTAGTACAAATCTGTTGCTTAAATACAAAAACTCTTTGCAATACCGTCAGAAAAAAGCATTGTTACCGGAGTATATTGGAACTGTGTGGAACCAAAACAAATCAGAATGATAAAATTTTGTGCATGAATTAACGTAGTCACTATATCCTTCATGTTCTTGTATATTACCAAAATTATGTAACTTGCAGACAAGCAAATCAGAAAACAATCAGAATTGAAATTTATATGCAATTTTCTGTCCAGTTAGTTACAGTACAATGTATACTGTGCACAGCAAGAAAAAAAATGAATATATAGATATTCTCTACAAGTACTCTATATTTAATACAGTGCTATCAACAAGTTAAACCATATCATGCACAATATTGCCTCTTAGGCCGCCTTATAAGCTGCTTGTCCCTGTACAATCAATCAAGGTATTTACAAATTCAACAAATATTCTACACGTCTTAAAAAAAAAACTTGATGCAAGTTAAGAGAAAAGAAATCTTGATCCCATCCAAAGGCCCTCAAGTGTAGTTAGTACAAGTGAACATTTTTTTGCCTGATAGGAATGTACTGTATCTGCACTCACACACTTACACACTCACAGATATCCATACATTCACACTCTGCAGAAATACAGGCGGGTATTGAGAGACATGGTAATAACGACGTTTTATGTGGGTGCGTTTAGCTTCTTGGAGGAATCAAAGCCAGTCCCGCGTCTCAAGGCATTGGGAGGTGTCTTTACAAAAAGGATGACAAGTGTATATGAATTATTTCTCCCTCCACAGAGTCCTCTTTCTCACGCTTATCTTATCCATCCGCGGATGCGACTTCCGCAGTCATACCACTCTCTCCGTTCCAGTCACTGAACTGTGGAATGAGACTTCAGGAAACGAATCGTTGTTTTGAAGAAAAGGCACAACCTGCTGAAGGAGGCACTGCAGGGACCGAGGCACCGCTGTCACACCCCTCAGCGTTCCCCGCGGTGCCTTCAGATCAAACTCAATAAGAGGAGGTCACATGCAGGGCAAAGGGTATGAGGTCATGTGACATGCCATGCAGCATTTCGGCTTCCTCCATCATGTGTGCAGTGTGGGTCATTCACAAAACAGAGCGGTGACAGATGAAGATGTATCAATGCAGCGATCTCAGGCATGCATTGTGCACTGCTCCCAATATTCAGTTTACAGATAGTTCATTTTATATTTATTTACACTGTACATGATCGGCCTTGTGCACCGTAATGCATCATGGAATTACTTGGAGGAATTACATTGTTAAATACAGACTGCTGTACAAGCTTCTGTGTCGGAAAAAAATACATGGAATAATAGTCCTTTACTGTAGACGCTGATTACTATTTGAACATAGTAGATAATATAATAACCAATAACATAAACAAATATAGTTCAGAAGAGCACTGCATAGTCCGTAAGAGATTTGTGGTAATAATGCAACACTTGTTAATATCAAAGTGTTAATTAACATATGGATTTAGGTCATATTTCATGCACTGTTAAAATCAAATGCAAGGTTGAGCTACTTCCTGCTTCCTTCCTAAATTCTGCTTGGGATATATACTGTAATGAGCACAGGTTCGATAGCTTCTCCGTGAAGATTTCCCAGTGAAAACATAAGTGTCTTTGATGAGTTGTCTGTATTTCAAATGTCATGTGACGCTCGGGATGTAGATGTGATTGTAAAGCCATGCGGAGTTGAAACAGCCCTCTAAAGAGGGATGTGGAGACAGTTGGAGCACCACCTCATACTGGTCTGTCAGGCTACACGAATGAGTTCAATGAGTTCATGGCATTAACAGGTGATGGGGCCTCTGAGCTCTCGTGGCCCTCAGCAGTGTCCCTGCTGGCACTCTTTCCACTATACTGGCCAATAAACGAGCCATCCTCGTTGAACTGTCCGTCTCCTCCTTCCCCGTAGTCAACTAAACTGTCGTCACTGCTGTCTCTCTTAACTGTCCCGTTAGACGGCGTGCGGCTCCCTTTTAACGGTTTATGGTCCTCATTGTCACTGAAGGAGAAAATAACATGCAGGTGTTACAGGTGAGATGATGTGACAGATGCAACAAGGAGATTAGTAATCACTTTTTTAGATGGAGCACAAAACTGCTGATAGTTATTTTAGTAACAACCTTGTTTAAGTTTGATGGTTAAAGATTTTCTTTCCAGATTGTAAGAGTTTCTTTAAAAGCAGAATGAGTAGGATTTTTCTTAAAAAAGACAATGTTTACAAGAAATAATCCCTCATAATCATCACTTTAGAGCCATTAGAAGTGTGTGGCAGAGACCCTGCCCTATGTGTTTTCTTATTTGCTGTGTTCAGGATGTTTCTGGATGTGAACCTTCAGCAGTGGGTGTGCAGCCTCGAGCCGATAACAGCACGCAGGGTGTGAAGGGTGCAGGCGGTGCACTGAGCTGAGTTCTGGCAACAGCAGTCAGAGAGGCGTGTGAAGGGACCGACTTTTAATGTTGTGTGTTTACAAACCAGAACAGACAAATCCTACTCGTTCTGCCTTTAAAGTCTTTACTTTCGAGAAGTGTAGAGTCAGCAGTTTTCAATTAATATGCAACTTTAAACTTTCCTGCCAACTCTACAGGAAGCAAATTTGAATTTAGTTTGCTCCATGTCTAAAAAACTGTAGCTACGGATGATTAGTTGGTTTCCATCAGGCAACAGGGGAATACAGCTCAAGCAATCATATCCTGTTCAAATTCCCCCCGAAACCAAATATGAAGTGGTAAATGTGTTGTTTGACAAAAGCACCCCCCCCACACACACACACTCCCACCCCTTTAGACAGAGGTTGTGATGAGAAAACAGAAAATTCATAGCAATGATGTGAATAAAACTTGGAAAGCAAAGTCTCAGCCAAACACCCCCCCCCCGCCCCACCTCCCAAAAGCAAGCATGATAATAATCACAAATTGGCAAAATGCATGAAAAATCTGCAAAGAAAGTTTTCTTTGGATATCAGATCGTTGAGAACATTCCACATATATGAGTTGAACATCAATGAGATAAGATCACAAAGCCATCATAACGCTGCAATGCTTCTCAGTTCACCAGGATAGATAATAATCAGGAGGAAAAGTAGCACAGTGAAGTTGTAGCTGAATGTTTTATAAACCTTGTGTTTGCATCGTACAGGATGAAGGCTTTATGATCGAATGTTAAACTTGATGTCGGCCTGAGATGTGAGCATTTTTCTCCACGGTGACTCGACTGTTCGCTGACCTTCCGCACATGCTAGACTGACAAAACAGTGACCATCAGCCTCCCCCCCTCACACACACATCATGATCACCCTTACCTTTGCTGAGACTTACACCCCTGCAATCAGATGAGGAGATCCCACAAAACACAAACATGACTGCACTACAGTTTAACAGGCACATACGCCATGTTTAGTCCAAACTTATCAGTTTGATCTCCTGCAGTCAAACAAGAACAGCTCAGTTGAGTTAAGTTATGCCTTTATTGACATACTGTAAGGTTCCAGCTGAGCTTAATGAAACAGCATGGATGTAAAGTATATCTCACAAAGGCACTATAATATTTATACACTTTGCCTTGTGATTTATTGTCTACTGTTGCTCTTTGAAATCAAAGTCCATTGAAGAGATTACCTTGCAGTGTGAATAGGTCTCTCATTTTTACACAAACTACTAAGCTTTTAAGGGTAAGTGATATTCTACATTTTTCTTGTTGCAAACTAGTGGCATAAAAACAGTAAAACAATAAAAGGATCCCACTAACTAATACTGTCTGCGCATCAGAAGGCTGTAAAAACTCACTCCTGTTTGTCACTGCACTTTTTTAAGAATTACTCCTTCAGTAGGAATATGGACTTGAAGCAGAGAGCCACAAACAAGCTGGAGAAGTCAATGGTTTTGGTCAAAATAAAAATGTAGAATATCACCAGAATTGTTAATATGAAAGAATGGCTACTGGTCTGTTATAAACAGCATCAACCAGCTCTTGTACAAGAGGTGATTGACAAGTTTGTGGCCTAATATAGAGAAAAAAGAAGGGATTTTTATTCTTAACAACTGTCGGACTAAGTGTTTAAACATAGAAGTCGACTCTGTTGAAAAATAAATGTTGTAGATTTCGTCAAATTGACTCTCTCTATTAAGGGCCATGAACTTATCAATCTTACCAATCACCTCTCGTACTCTTACCGATGCTTCCCTCGAACATGCTGATAATTTCATATAAGATCCATATGCATCTAAATACTGTATATCTATATATGAACAACAATTCCATTCAACACGTTATTGCCTTGAGCAAATTTCATATATCAGATCTTCATACCATGCATATCACATATTATATATACTATATGGATATGTATTTATCACAGCATAAAATCCATAGAACAGATTTATGTGTACATAATACAAAAAACGAATATAAAATATAAAAGCAAGACCATCTTATAAATTGACTTGTAAAAAACAATTCGAAAATGCTAACTATACAGAAGTAAAGTGCTTCATTTTTCTTAATTCTGCGTGCGATTGGAGAAGCAGCCTAGAATGAGGATGCTAACAAGCATAGCTGGATAAATGCTGAAAGTTAGCGAAAAAGGATCATTTCAGGTGATTTTCAATCCTATGACTTGTGTATGTAAGTAGCAATACACTAGGCAAAGTGTTAATACTATGTATACTGTACACAGGATGTATATGAGTAGCTTATTAGTTGTAACGGGATTCTATGCTCAGGGTCAGTTTAAGATGTATTGTAAAATGAATCTAGCTTATATATTTTTTTTTTCCTGACAGTCTTATTCAAAGTTTTTGATGAACTCCCAAACCCCCAAATCCCTTGAACCTGAAGAATTCTGCTTCTCAAATGACACCGCAATGTCATTAATCAGCACACACACACGCAAGAAAGTCCAACACAAGTAGCATCCAGAACGTCCCAGAACCCGGAAAAAAAATCTTGTGCTTCACGGCGGTCGCAGTTCAGATGAGGGGCACGTCTTTTGCTTCTTGTTGCTGTTATTGGTGATCCTGGGTCAGTTATTGGTCAACTGTAAGGGCTGAAAGGAGGGAGGGAGTGCAGAGCTCCACTCCAGCCAGAGAAGGCAGATCAGGGCAGAAAGCAGGGAGGGGCAGGGCAGGGGTTGATGGGAAAAAATGGGCTCTGGAAGCTCCAGAGGCCGAAGTGTTTGCTCTCACCTGTATTCCCCAAAAGTACAGTCATCGTCTTTCATGGGCTGAAACTCTGGGTCAGTGTGTGCATCCTCCTTCTCTTTGACTAGTGAGGAAAGAAGATTGATCAGCTTATAAAATGAAGACTGGTTGTTCATGTTGGCATAGAAAAGCATATAATGTTTTAATTATTGTCTTCAAGTTCTTAACAGGTCATTATTCTGACTGAATGTGACAAAAAGCTGCTTTTATAAGATACTTTCAGATTGTAACAAGTACACTTTTTTGTAACAAGTACACAATTTTCTCTTATTGTCAAATAAAAACTGGTTGGTCATCTGAGAAAAGACTAATGTTTTTTAATATGAGGATATTCTAGTTTTGTCTTCTGGAAACAATAATTTTGAGTTTAGCAAGATTATTGGATATATTTTTGTAACAAGAAATGCTTTTTGTTTAATATGTATAAGTAAAGAAAAATACAGGGCAACTGAACATGAAAAATTTGTTGTTGTAGTGTAAAAGGAACATGTGAGATATTTGGAGATTAATAGTAATGAATTTCAAAGAAAACTGTCCCTCCTTAACAAGAAACAAACGTGTTGTTATTGTGGTAGCTATTCATAGCTGTCTTTTTAGCACTCTTTGTTTACAAAAATAAATTCTCATATTCCTAAAACAATTCTAACAGTAAAAACCCACTGGACATAATTTAATGTTTGCACATAAAGAATAATATGAGTGTCCGCGGTCGTGTCTGTGCCACCACTCACCAGGGTATTTCCCTCCCTTATTCCTCTGGATGAAGCAGATGATGAGGAGGATCAGGATGAGCAGAGCGATGGCACACATGAGGCCAATGAACCATCCCTGAGTGGCGATGTCCACCTGTCTGCTCGCCACAGCTGGCCAGAGGAGGAGAGGAAGACTTGAAATTAACAACTGGATGATATTTTCACAGTGGAAATGGGAAAATCGAAACAACTATCCATGATTACGTGCTGAGACAACCATGTTAAAAGTGTAAAAAGTTATTCTCTTAGTATGTTATATATGTTATATGATTTCAGCTCATGAGTGGATCACGATTGCTTTTTGTTACAGAAGAATTATATGTTAGACAAGTTAAAGGTGTCCTAGATTAAGCTGAGGGTGACATTACTGAAACCATATTAGTGTGGGAAATAAATCTTTCTTTCACAAGCGGACAAACAGAGACAGTCATAAATACACACAGATTACACAAAAACACACATACTTTACACACAGCCTTACTATGGGTATATTAGGTTGGGTATGACACCAGTAAACATATAAGATACTTCTATATGAGAAAGACATCCACGGTTTCTAATTACCAAATCTACAGGACTGACTTTGTTTACACTGATATTAAACCACATAATCATGCACACTGCTACACACTGTCTCTATATCACTACAGCACATGCCTGAAGTGGCACAACGCATCTGTTAAACCCATGCTTGACCGGATTATTATCACAGAACAGCACAAACTACTTCACATTCTACAATCTACACAGTGCAAAGCCATGCCATGCCAGGCTAGGCCAGGCCAGGCCAGGCCAGACCACGGTTGAGGCGAACGCAGGAACTGCCTCACCTGGTACCGAGACCAAAAGCTCCTCAGAGAGGTGGAGCGGCTGGTCGTGGTGACCTTTGGCAACCAAACGCACCCTATAGGAGAGGCCTCCCTTTAAGCCCTTCAGCATAAAATTCTGAGAGCCGTTCACAAGCTCTTTCTGCCACTCCTCTTCACCTTCACCTGCAAGAGGGACGTTCATGAAGAGAGGAGCATTTCAGGGAGCGAGCACAACTTTATGTGGGTGGTGAAGATCATGAAATCATGGGGACTAGTTACTTGAAAAAAAATTAATACAATTTGCTAACATGGAATTACAGTGCAGGCAATGCTGTCTATATTATATTTAGACTATTTGCATTCGTAGAATCACGGAATTTTGAATGAAAACAATGTATTCTATGAATGAATTACTTTGGGGGCCCTTATAGTTCAACACACTGCAACTCAAGACAACATGAGCAAAGACACGAGTTTCAGAAACTCAGCAAAATGTGTGCAGCATTTAGAGAAAATTTCTGCACTATGACAAAACAACCAAATACAGAGGCACAACCACAAACAGAAATGTTGCATTTCAAGGTTTGAAGACATCTGCAAATTTGGTCATTTTTTTGCCCCGTATAACTTTTTTGTGTTTCTGTTTTGGTGTTTGATCTTGTTTTCTGTATTCTTGGATTCTGTTGATTTTTCACTTTG
>JAPZDZ010000023.1:18288020-18304250 GCA_029783805.1 Acanthurus tennentii | reverse complement strand
AAAAAACAGACCAGCGTCATAACAGTGCAGCTCATATTCACTGATGACAAATTGCACAAGCTTATTCTGACAGCGCAGAGCCACCAGACTGTATGGAAGAGGTACTGAGAAAAAGTTTAGACAAATAGTTAGCTGAGTAGTATGTCACTTTTTAAATAAACAAATCATGTGACTATCTGATCAGTGCACAGACTTGCATGCTTGATGTTACCAAATTAAGCATATAAGGCAGAATTAGAACCATTTTCAATATTTGTATCAAAAGACACCTATTTATCTCACAGTTTTTGTCCTACTGGTCCAAATGAGTGGGGTTTGGTTGCAGAGTGGTGATATCACACAGTCTGTGCGCCAGATTCCTTGCTTACATTTGGTTTAAAAATGTTTTTTATGACTTGAATTTAAGTAGAGAAGTGAGACACACTGTCATTCTCACCTGTTACTATATGCCATGTGTCTATGTTTCATGTGTCTCCAATGTGAGCAGCTGATCACTTGTGTTCAGATTTTGTCTCTGCCTGCCCAAGTCTCTTTCTTCTCAAAGCACATTGGGGTTTTATTGTGAAAAGATATTTGATTGAATGTGTCCCAGATCACCACAGAAGGTGGTTTAAGTAATCAGATCACAGTGTGTCTTGGTGATGGTTTATTCTTGTATTTAGTGCTGTCCACTTCTGATCCAGTTGTCCAAAATGTGCTTTAAAGGAAGGTGTGACCGGGGGAAGATTAGTACTTTGTGAATAAACTTAAACAAACCCAACCCTATATCATCCTGAAAAGGCAGTTTTTGTGTTTTAAACTCGAAAATACCCCTAAATTTTCCTTTGTCTCTTTGTGCGATTGTTGCTCTTTTTTTAAATGAGGATCCTCACAAGTATAGAGGTACAAATGTGTGTGTGCATGCAGTGTTTATGCCTGCAAAATTAATCAGGTGTTAGACCGAAAAGACAGAGGAAAGGCATAAAGCATCAGCTTGAATCAGCTGCTGGCAAAGGCTGCATGTGCAGAAGTTAAATATCAGCTTTACCTTGAATAATGTTTAAATAAACTAGAATTTTAAATGATATTTTTTGGATTTTTTCCATCAGTTGAAGCATTTAACTGAAACTTGACAGGTGGTGTGTGAATCCAAGCCTGGAATCTCTTTCTAAGCAACAGCATCATGAAAGCAAAATCCCACTTCACAGATTCCTACCTGGGGTGAGGCTTCCCCTTCGCCTCGCAGTGGATTATAATATTCTCTCGTGGGTCGATGATGTAATCCTTGGGGGACTGGTGAGTTATGGTCGGTGGCTGCGGCACTGAAGAAAGAGGGTGATATTCAATCAGGACCTTTACTGCATAACTCAGCCCTTTTTTTTTTTTTTTTTGCTGCTGTATTGACCACACAGGCAGTCATTACCAATCCCATGCAGACTCACCACAGTGAATCAAACCAGACAGCTGTTTGCTGACAAACACAAAAAGCTCTTATAACATGTGCAACAGGAAAAAAAGGCATGCTCAACGCTCAGGTACATTACACTTTATTGTAATGATCCGATGCGTAATGTATTCCTGTCAGTGCTGGGGAGACAACTAATGGACTATGAGAAAACAAATGATATAAGGACTCATGCTGTCTGCAGTAATTCTCTATGGAAAATTGCTCTGCCACTGCAGCAACACACAGAAACGAAGAGATCAAACAAAAGAAATCAATGCATGCATTATCATGAAGTCCACTGTAAATCACACTCAGCATCCAAAAACAAAAACAAAATATAGCACAAAAATATAAAAAAGGAAGATAAAAAAAAAACTTAAATTGCACAACAAAAAAACTGCACAATCTCTGCAATAAATTCACACAAGTTTCAGACTTACATCCTTCCAGAACTTTAGTGTTTTTCCCCAAGAATCCGCAAACAAGACAGAAAAAGTTGTGACAGTAAAGAGAACCAGACATTAGTGATGGAAAAAAAAAACCTTCCTGCATTACGTCTTCTTCAAACATTTTTTTTCAAACAAAGCCAGTTCCCAGTTGAGAAATGCCAGCTTCCAGTGGTCAACAGCTCCAACCAAACAATATGTAGAAGATCTACTTCCACAGAGACACCAGGCTGTGCTGCTGGAGGTCAACCTGACAAACTCTTTCCTTTTCCTCATCAGTCAAAATGAGGAGCAGTGGGCCTAAAGAGTGTTCCCTTTACAAAACCAAGGACACAACATACAGCTTTCTCTAAAAGGAAAACAGACATCATGAAGAAAAAAAAGATTGTGATCCTAGTTATATGAAGATATCTGGATATAGGTAGTTAAAAGAAATATGATTCGAACAGAAAGGATTACTAAATTAGGTGATCATCAGAAAATTATTCTGCAACTATTTTGATAATCAAACCAGTGTGTTGGTAAATTTTAAAGGAAAAACTATCAAAGAGATACCTCTTTCTGCTTTTCAGACATGAGGATGTGATGCCTTTATGTGATAGTAAACTGCATATCTTTGGGTATTTGACTGTTTAGATTTAAAGGAAAAACTAAAGTCACCTTGGGCTCAAGGAAAGCAGATATTCACAGTTATAAGCATATAACATACAACATATGTCACTCTTTTTGCATGATAGATGCTCTGCCTTTAAAGTTTCTGCT
The DNA here is from genome assembly GCA_029783805.1 of Acanthurus tennentii. Classification (NCBI taxonomy): domain Eukaryota; kingdom Metazoa; phylum Chordata; class Actinopteri; order Acanthuriformes; family Acanthuridae; genus Acanthurus; species Acanthurus tennentii. The sequence goes on along the minus strand of JAPZDZ010000023.1, from coordinate 18,301,616 downwards.
GATCAACTAGTCAATTAAGTGCATGATGTTTCAGTTTTAGCAAAAAATAGAATTCCTATATAAGTCCATTAACACTCTATTGAATATGAATGTGCTTCTAGCGGTTTGTGTCCTTACGGTCTAGTGGGACCTCCAACGCTGCAGCGACGTGTCCCAGGAGCAGCACCAGCAGCGCTGCGTCCATTCTCCTCCTCTCCATCATCCGTGTGTGACGCAAAGGTCTGCCCCCGAAATCCAGCGGCGCCCCGCCTCTCTGCTCAGTCACACTGTCTGAGGACACCAGCACATTCACAACTACAGAGAGAGAGAGAGAGAGAGAGAGAGAGACAGCGTCAGAGACAAGGAGACAGAGGCAGGAGCAGAGATTTCTGGGTTGAATAGCACATCCAGTTACTGCAGCTATCAATCATAAAACTGAATTTGTTGTATTTTGTGTTTATCTGCTGCTGAGAGAGAGAGAAAAAGAGAGAACTAGGGGGGGGAAACAGACACATATAGCTCTGGCCACAGATCAATGTTTGTTGCCATGCAGCGCAGTTTGCTAGAAGCTATCTTTTTGATCTAGTGCACTCCAATACGCTCTGACGGGGCCCACATGGGTTCATTTCGCTCCTGCTAATCACCGCCATGGCCACGATGCCATTAGGCCTCTCTGCCATATCGATCACATCAGCCGGCAGATGACATGCCGAGGGACGAGACAGGGGGACACTCGCTTTACTTTCCATTTCACTCTGAGCTTTATCAGTCTGATTGACTGAAAGAGCCGGCAGCGAACCGATCGGCAGAGAGGTCAGATTTCAGACAGCGGACCGTCTGTTTTTAGTGGGAAAGCTCTCGTGTGATTTGGCAGAACTTTGATCTGATCTCTGACATCTTAGTGGACACCGTTCAGTGAGGACTGATGGTACAAGTTCAACAGGGTGCTCAGGCTCAGAGCAAGGTGGCTTGTTTAAAGGCTTAAAAAATACTGATGAAAGGCTAATTGGCCATTGATTAACTGTTAGTTAAGTGAGGATTTCCTTTCATTACACAATATAACCTCATTATGCATTCATTCCCACGCTAGTGTTGCTGCATGGTGGCTGGAGTAAATAAGCCGGAGAACTAAACAGAAGTGTACGTGCTGTATTAAACATTACAGGTTTAAAATCTTCCTTTTGTTGCCAGGAAGCTCAGTGTTGCATTATCGCCTCTTCCTTGGACCAGAAGCAATTATTTATAAAGACATCTAAAAAGGAACGATCTCAAAAATGCAAATGTTGTAATAATCAGTGTTAGGGTCAAACTAGCGTGAGCCAAGAAGAATAATAACTTAGTCCAAATGACTTTGCTCAATTTAATTCACATTCATTTGCATAATTCAGCCCTGTTACAAAGAAGTGATCAGTATAATTCATTATTTTTGGTATGAATGTGCGCTTGAAAATGATGAGCTAAAAAGAGTAAGGAAACAGAACTCATGAGAAGTCGTTTTTTTTTTGGTCCTTTAACAACCACAGCCTGACCTGTTTTATCTCGCCCTCCTGCTTGTTTTACCCACAGCATCTGGTGGCACAGTATTAAAATGTCACAGCTTAATTTAGAGCCCAGGCAGACTAATTTGCTGCGTTATCACAAAAGCACACTATCAAATTTGGGATATTAATGTCTGCACTGCATGAAAGAATCAAATGGAGCTTATTAAAGGTGAAGCTGCATACACGCACTGCTCCTCCTGCCTTTGGGTGTAGGTCTTGTCAGGTTTTCAGATGAGGTGGAGGAAGCTGTGTCTGGGACCAGAGGCAAGAACAGCTAAGCAGTCAGACCCTGGACTGGTTCTCCTCAGGGAACTGGTGTATTTGTTAGTGCAGCCCTACAGTCATGATTCAGTATCGACTCCAGAGCCGATGTGTCTGATAGCACAGGAGGAGACCGAGGCTGACGTCTGCTGCCCCTGGCTTCCACCACACCTCTCTGGGGAGAGTTTGTATTATTCGCCGACAGCAGCCAATCACACCACTGTGGACACCATCAGAGCAACTCTGGGGATTTGACATAAAAAGATTTTGTAGGGGTGGGGTGGGGGGGGTAATTTCATCAAGCTCATTTGCAGACCACAAGCAGGGTTGTTGAATTTGTACTGAAAAGAAAGCCAGCACCCGACTTCAGTCATCAATATTAATCTTCATTTCCTGGGTTTGAAATTTACAATCAGATGTCATGAAAATTCCATTCATGATTCGTAAAATATTGCATTTTAATGCGCTCTTTGTGCCAGTTCAATTTTGTTAATGTAAAAACTCGTTAAGATCACTATAATTTAAAAAAAGAACATAAAAACAGACTGGATGTAGCAGCACACAGTCGCAGGTGAAGTGAAAAAAAAAGGACAGCCTGTGACAGCCAGAGAATAAATGTGTTAATTATAAATTTAATGGTGAATCCCCAAAAGCGCGGCGATTTTTATCTGGAAACGAGCCAGAGCTTCATCCAGGATTCATTTCCCAATTTAATGAGGTGTAGCGGCTCAGCTCAAGCCGGTCAGCATGTGCGTGTCTTTGTGTGCAAACTGTATATGTGAGCCTGTAGTCATTTGAGTGCATGAGCTGCAACGATATGGGGCCAACCCCTCAAATCCCTCTTGCATTTGGAAGACAGTGTAAACTCAAGTAGGGCTCTTAAGAGAGAGAAGCCAGCCACTAGGGCCTGAAACTAGTGACATCCTCAGCCTGAACAGTGAGCATAAAAATAACTTAAAAATTCAAACTTTTTCCTATTTCGAATTATGCAGCAGAATAATTATATTCCTGATTCTTAAGCCTTCACTTTACTCATAAGGCAAACACTTTTATAATGTGCATATTTTGAGCTTAAGCTCAATAAACACTGCATCTTAAAGAAAAAAAACACACTTCAAAGCTCGTTTCTTATTTGAATATACAATCCTTCGAGGGGACACGCAATCACAAAACAGCCATCACAATTGTTGAACGTTCCTGTGCATCTTGTGCTGACAGCACTGGAAAAGCCAAAATAAATAAAGCTCTCTCTTCAGCACAGACTGCTGAGGCTGAGATAAAAACACAGGACTGTTGGGACTGCTGTGCCAAAAGCTGTCAGGCGGCTGATAAAATCGAACAGGAAATGGCCTGTTTGAAAGAAACACGACAGGTGGGTAAGGACACTTCCAGAGAGGAAATTTTAGCTATTTTTCAAAATAGATGAGGCTAAGAGGAAAATAAACTGAGCTCCTGTCTCACTTAGAAAACCCAATAAAACAGCAGCTAAAAGCACTAATGACAACTGCCTACGAACAGAAAAAAACAGACTATTGTTTTTTTTAGAAGTTTTACATCCTTAAACCTCCATTAACTGATGTTTTGGCCATTTTGGAGCAGAACGAACAAGCTGAAAGCAAAAAAATAAGACTCTGCGGCTTTTAGGATGATGTTTTGCTACAAATTGCTTCACTATGTTCAGCAGCAAAAAGTCCCTTGCTGTGTCTGTCTGCTAGTTCGGTGCATAGTGTGTCTTCACTGTAGAGCCGCTCTGTTAAAAACAGCTGCCTGCTGTGGCTAAAACACAATGCCATTACAATGGGACTGAACTAAATCAAATAACAGTGAGCTGAAAATGCTCCATAGACTGAAGGAGAAGGACAAAGTTGTGATAATTCTTCAGGGCTTCATCACCACAACAGACTCCTGTATTCACAGAGATTTCATGCTAACTGTGGAGTTTCACGTTTTTCTGTCAAACTTCCTGATCATCTCGAGAGGTCAATGATTTTCATAGAACTCCATAAAGGGGAGAGACAGTAACTTAAATATGCTTTAAATGATCGAGTAATGGTAATGGTGTGCTTGAACTGCAATATCCTATCCTCATCCCACTGTAACTTAGACAGTCATCTCATCTCTTACTGATCTCTCTTACTGATGAGATGTTTGCTGTGATGGACTACAAAAAGATTAAAAGTCTGGCAATTGATTTCCCTTCATTACAGAAATGAGTGCAGGTCAATGGCTGCCTGGAATGATTATAAAAACACATTAAAACCTGAAACACAGCAGGATGGTTTGCAAAACAGTCAGATGTGATGTAAGGTAAATTTGATTTGTGTTAAATCAAGCAAAAAAAAAAACAAAAAAAAACCCCGCAAAATCACCATTGAGGATCTTGGAAATGCCAGCGCATAACCTAACAAGTTGTGTTCCTCAAGTAAAAATAAATGTCAGCAGAGCGAAAGGCTGCGATGTTAATTACTGTCTACAGCTCCATAAGACCACCTTCAATCAGCACTTGCTTTTCTCTCCATCCATTTTGTGCGTGGAGAAAACACTCAGCACTTGTGTAACAGCTGCATTGAGCTGTCTGGCCCCTCATTCAGCCAGCCTCTTCAATTACTCCATTGTCATTTTCCCATGGCCGGCTACTTCACCATCCCAAAACTAATTGGTTTTGTGCACATGTCAGAGACGTAGTGCGTACACGACGCACATATACACACACATTTGTTTCCCCGCCGAAGAACGTGAGGGTCGGGACATGTCTGAGCACACAGATGGAGCTGACAGGGGCACGAGCACTGAGAATTGAAGCTCACCATGGTGCAAATGAATAGTAGTCAGCAGGGAAAAAAAGCCCAATTGAATTTCCCTTACAGCATCAGATAACGTTCCATATGCTTTATGCCAACCATTATTGAAGATATCGCCATTGTCTGTGCCAAACATCAGCGATGCAACGCAGCAAAAGCGACAGAATCACTGCTGTTGCATCAGTAATGTACAGTTTTAACATCTTTGATGAAAGACCAGCATTTCTCTCATACCAAGCGCTCTAATTAACTCCTATAATCAGCGCTATTGATGCCTCGTGCAATCAGGGGTTTGTGAGCCTCAGTATGGCCTTAATGGAGCAGCAGGGATCCCCTACAGACAGCTGAATGTGGGGCTATAATGATGAGAATTGCTCTGCACTCACGACGGTGGTGATGAGAAAACGGATACGGATGGAGGAGTTGATTTTTTTCCAAGGCTGCCGGTCGCAGTTCAGGATGACACTGCAGGGTAGTAAAGCCCAAAGCTGTGTGCCCGTTTCCTCTGAGCCATTAAACATCTATGGCGGGGTGGGAGATCGCTTGAAAGGCCTTGCCACAGATGACAAAAGACATTCCTTTATTTGGTTGCAAAAGTTTAAAAAGTCTCAATAATTTGGGATTTGAGTATAAATTAATAAGTGCTTAATGGTCTTCTGTAAGTCTTTTTTAAACAAAAGCTGAAAGGAATAGCAAATCTGTGGATTCACTGCTAATGCATTGGACAGGCATTAGCAATGATATGAGTTATGGCCATGATGCATGAGGCTTAATGTTCAGTGGCTTTGGCTAATACCTCTCCTAGGTCTTTTATCTGCAGCTTCAGGATCACAATGGAAATTCCGCGTCCCCGTTTCAGCATGCGTTTCCCATAATCTTCTCATTAGCTTTATAATTGGGGGGCCGTATGCAAATAATTGGTGTGGTTAACATATGAATTGGGGTCCTGTTGTTAAGGGAGACCCCGCGGCTCGAAAACACGCCGCAGCTCTTTCATCTGCACTGTACAATGCCAGACAATAAAGCGAGGACCTTTAATTCATCGACTGTACTGTCAATATGTTGTTGTTGTTCTCCTTCCTTCTCTCTGGTTAAGTTAAAACTACACTTGTTTTGATCCAAAAGTCATGGTGCGGCATGGGAAGTGTAGGCTGTGGTGTTTCTGAAGCCCTTTCCGTTCAAGGAAACATAAAAATGAACAGGAGTCAGGATATTTCAGCTCTTTCTGCACTGCTTTTGATCATTTTGAGCAGTTCCCAACTTGATGAAAGCACAATATTAAATCTCTGCAGTAGCCTTTCAAGGATATGCTGCTCTGTTTTCAATACTTTTCCCTTAGGCTATCAATCGACCACAACTCTTAATGCTAATGGGAACCTGCTACTAATGCAACATGTCCGGCAATTTGTTTGGTCCTCCTCCTTTCACTGAGCACTGCACATTGGCATTCACTAAGCTTCCTCCCTGTACACGCCAAAAACACTCCGGGATTCGCTCTCTGTCCCCTCTGCCCAAATGCTAATCACTGCCGGCGCCGGCACCTCTGAGAGGAGGCTCCTCTTTAGCATGCAGATGGAAGCTGCACCACTAGATGGAACGGCTGTGTAAAGGAGGAAATCCCTGCCTGTTCAACCTGAATGGAACCGATAGGCGTTTTGCTTTCATCTCATCACTGCAGATCAGCTAAATGTGACATATAGTTGGTGAGTCACGTCCTCACTTTAAACCAGCACTCCGTCTGAGAGCATTCTCCTGATTGGATGGGTGTACGAGGCCCTCTTTCTCCTCAGGATAATTGCTGGGGGCATACTGGAGCTCTTCTAATCTTTTTACTGCCTCACAATGTAGAAAAAGCCTTAAATCATTAGTTTTTAAAGTAGCAATGGCAAGTGGGCAAAAGTTAAGTTCCCGAAGTGCATTTGTCTGACACCTGACATGTACAGTCGCTCATTACTGGAGAATTAAGCGAGTGGAGACACTTTTAAAAATGCATTCATTAAAATGAGATCAGGAGGGAAAGCAGCATCAAAACGCAACGAGCGAGTGTGGATCTGAACTTGACCTTTATTTGATAGTTAATCCCCACACTGTAATTACTCCTCAAGAAGAGAAATGTTTTAATATCTCCAGGCAGTTCATTTATATGTGTATGTGAATTCATACTTGCTTGCATTCATTTGCAAATGCATCCTGCAAGTTTATGCGTGCTCACAGAGTCAATAGGTCAGTGAAGGATGTCAGACATTAGAGATGGAGGCTGTGAACGTCTTGGCCTGCCATATGAGTGCATTATGGGTGAGACCATTCATATGCTGAGCAGAGTTTCATTATCATGAGTAAATGCAGGAGAGTGGGAGGAATGCATTCGGACTGGGTTTCTGAATAGCTCAAAGGACTCTCAAAATCCTCAGCACACAACGTCAAGACACACTTAAGCTACAGAAACATAACAGTTTTGAGAAACTAATCAACATAAAACAAATCTGCTGTGGGAAGGCAAGCAAATCCTGCAAGGCAGCAAAGCAAAAAACACACACGCATCTGTGGAATCAGAGACAAATACTGTTATTACGGTTATACAATTTGATCCATGAGTCTGAGAGTTCAGGAAATGGGGGAAAATGTTTCATAGCTAAATATAGGGACACTCCATACACATATCATCAGAGCAGACACTCAAAACTGCGCTCCGGCAGAGCACTCTGTATCCATGGCAATCCCCCTGTGATCTCAGATCTCCATACCGCCTCAAAGATGTCAGCCATCTCACCAAACACAGAAATGTGGTGGAAAAACAGGAACAAAAAGGCCCGGACCCATTTGTCATCTCATAAGTAACCTTGGAGAGAGACTGTACGCTTGACATCTGCTCTGCCCTTAAAAACAACTCAACCTCCTCTGAGCTCAACAAAAGAAGCATGATTAGAATCTCAGTTTGCCACCGTGTCCACACCGGATGGCTTTCACCACATATGAAGGGGCTCTCGAGATGGGGCCAATATGTGGAGTTTACTTTGAGCTTAGCGGAGCAACAGAAAGAGTGTGTGAGAAAGGCAGTAGAGGAAATGTTCACCTCAAACACACAAAAACTAGCAGCTGTGATGTTTTGTAGCAAATGAACTCCTAGCGATGTCAGCCGGGGTAACAAATGAAAACACTGTCTATACATTATTGTTCAGAGTCAACAGCTAATGCAACCAGACCTTTCTATGCACTACTATATAATAAACACTCTTCTGGTGGAATTTAAATTGTGCTGATACAGTACGGGCAGCCAGGCAGCGATGGGTCATTTAAACCTGTCTGTGCTTTGTATGCTACCATTCAGTCTAGCAAAATCTGCCGACAACATCAGATAACAAAGCGTGAACGCTGACTGTGCGCTGGAACAATCTGTTACCACTGTGTGTTACCAGAACATGTAATTTGCCGGTGAGAAAGTAGCAGGTAGACAGAGGCAGTGAAGCCTAATCTTACTGTGGACAATCTGCTCTGTCCTGAAGCCATGTCGATGATCATAATCAGACTAAATACCACAGAGAGAATCATCCACAGTGTGAAAAATGATTTAAAGGCCTTTTCAGGTGAAAAATATGAAAGAAAAAGGTCTTTTGATCATGAAGTGTCTTTAAAATGTTGCCCATAATAACTAATAGACACCCAAAAATATCTTGAAACACCACTGGGTCCACACTGACAAAGACCAACAATGCTAACATGCTGAGAAATAGCATTTATAACATTATTGCCATGAAGGGATACAAGAGTTTAGCTGAGTCCAGTTGATTTGAGCTATATTTTTGGTTATATTTGTAACTTTTATTTGACTATTTTAATAGTTTGCCTCTGAAGAACAAGTACGAACCAATGTTCAGCAACAAACTCCCTTTAAAGGAGCAAACCCAGTAGCACAAAGGGGCTAGCAATAGTGAAGAGAAGCTGCAGGCTGCAGTGAAAAATCAGGGAATCACAAAAGTACTTCAGATTCATCATCTGGGCATCGATGATATCTGTACGTCTTTTACATTTTTTTCTTGCAATTTATCCATTAACTGTCAAGATCTTTTTACCAAAGCTCCAGAATGATAACTTGATGGCACTCAGAGAATTTAAATCATGCTACCAAAGTCATTAGATTTCATCTTTTGTGAACCATGAATGTCTCTCCAAATATTTCACTGATTAACGTTGAGATTTTTCAGTCGTGTCGGACTGAATAACTGGTGCTGACAAGCAGACGTTGCCATTCCTACAGCCAGAGGGGTTATTAAAGAGTAAACTGTGTTAGCGGCTTGCAAAATCCACCAACAACATCAGATACCATTACCGAAGACTGACTGTGTGCAGGAACAATCTTTTCCCAGAACGCGTAATTCGCTGGCGATAAAGTAACGGTGAGAAAATCCCCGGCAGGTGGACGGAGGCAGCAAGGTCTAGTGTTATTGAGTGCCACCTCTACATTCACAGAGCACCACAATAGGCCTCTCCTGCCGCTCCCCTCCTTCCACTCCACCCCACCTGTGTCTGTGAAAGGTCAGCACAGAGGAGGGTCCTCACCCCCTCCCTGAACCCACAGCTCCCACTCCACAATCAGCCCCAACACTGGAGCCCAGTGCCAGGAAACTCAATCAAAGAGGGGCTTCAGAGGGCTCCAGACCTCTCAAAACCCTCCATTGTCTCCAGAAGGCTTCCCCACACCGCGGCCGGTCTATATGTAACACTGTAAGAGGAGTTGCTCATTACTGCCCGTCCTCGGTTCCACTTTGTCTCTTTTGTGCAGCTGACAGAAGAATCCAGTTGCCCAGCCGGGCCAATAAAAGAGAGTGCAGTTACATAAAAAGAAAAAGAAAAAAAAGACAATGAGAAAGAGGATTCACTTGCAGAAGCCAATGATGGCGAGACACAAATGTTGCATGTGTTGGTGCATAACCAACCTGCACAATGACGTGAAGCAAAAGAGACATGCAATACACAAATCTGTCACCTGTTGTGTCACCGCGAGACAGTTCTTTAATGGCATCTGTTTAAAATTTGCCATTCATGCCGCGAGTGAGAGAGTATTGACTGATAGACGCACCACACCACAATGTGTGTGAATGTCAGAGCAATCCATTATCACATAAAGGAGGCACTATGTAGTTGCCCCTTCTCTCTCTCTCTCTCTCTCTCCCTCTCTCTCTCAGCCCCTCCTCAGCTCTATTCAGATACGGCAGGTGAATACAAATCATTTCCCCTTCGCTGCTTTCGAAAAGGACTCACCATCCAATTTCAGACATAGAGGACACAAACAATAGTCCTTTCAAAGTGTGAGAAAATCAAATCACGGTATTTCTTTTAATGAAAGACACAATCGGGAGTTAAAAGTTCTAAAAAGTTAAAAAAGTTCTGAAAAATATTTATTTGTTCTTATTGAGAATCATCAAAGGATTCGTTCTGCATATAAGAGCAACAGGTCAAGTGTAGAAACTTTTGAAGAAGGCATATTTTGGAGGAGCAGAGAATGTTGTTTATACCAATTTGAAGCATCCACGTAAACTGCAACAGAGCAGTAGTTATTCTTTGGTATTATAGTTTTGTTTGTATTAGCTGGAAAAAGCAATTCCACCTTTAAGCCAAGTTTTCGTTTTAAAAGATTGGCTTTTAGTACAATGTAGTTTTGCAGTTTTAGAAGACGAAAGATTGCCAATCAACGTTTCTTATAATTGTTTTTTTGATTAATTAATACATTGTAAAACAGAGAAACAGCAGCAAATAAGCTGGATAAATGACTCAGACTAATGATTAGCCAGATTGTTAGCGATTGGTATTCTGAAGATTGACTAAATGACTAATAAATCATTTTAACACTAATGAAAAATGATGCTTTCTGCATTAGGAAAAGGCAGTAAACAGTAACTAACTAACAAAATTGATGGGAAGTGTCCATGAAATGATGAATGAGTGGCTTATTAACTCATGATCACTTTGTCTGGCATTATTGGTTTTGGTTAAGTATTCCAAAAAATTGAAGTATCTTTTTAACATTGTTTTTTGTTTTGAAACATTTTCGTTTTTTTGAATATTTGTTCTGTGTTTGTCATGTAAGAAAACTTTGGTATTTCTTACAGTTTTTGTCAGTGAAATAACACAGAAACAGAGTAAAGCAGCAAATCTGACCAACTATGAAACCAGAACCAACAAATGTGTGATTCTGCTTGATAAATGATGTATATTAAGTCATCTACAGGTATGATCAAAACCATTACAGTTGATAATCTATCTTTGCACCGGATGATGAATGGACTTGATGTGACACTTGGTTTCCTATTTTTATTATTTTATATTTAGGTATTTCCACATCTTGCTCAGTTACTCTGTTCATGCAGACGCAGTGCCACAGTTGTCGCTGGTAACCTACTTAAACATCGTTTCTCAAACTTGAATCAAACGGAATATAATCCACATAAAGACATTCATCACAACAAACCACAAAACACACAGAAATGCTGTTTAATGTGAAAATAATGCGTGTGCCAGCAGCACTGATCCAAACACTTTCTTTCAGCCAAATCTGAATGAGCTCTGATTACACTGGCTTGAGCTATGGCCACTCTATTTCACGAGTCAGGTTTTCATATGCTAAACTAAACAAACAACTCAGAGGAAGTGAACAATTCATCAAAGACAGCCCTGAGTCAACTCCTCTGACTGTATTTGAACTCGAGAGCGCTGTGAATTTTCATTTTAAATCTTCCTCTTTTAAGGACTTGTGATGACTTATGATGATCTAATTAAGTTCTGAGGCTGAGAAACTTGTGATATTTTGCCAAAAATGAATGAACAGAGGGAGAGAGAGAGAGATAACATCTCCCTTAAGCGAATGAAAGATTTTACAAGTAATTGAGTGACCCCATTTTATGAGAATCACTGGTTTTTGTGAAATTAAAGAAATAATTCTGGAGATTAAAGAATATAACAGAAAGCAGCCTCTGGTGATGACTAAGTGATAGAGACTGTTGGCGCTTCACTAAGGCTCACTGCGAACATGTTTCTATCTGTCTCATGGGCCTGGGTGACTGAAATGTTAAATAATGAGTATTAATGATGCTAATGAAAGACTCAGCTTTTGCATGAAGGAAGTCCCTTTATGTGTTGTAAAAAGTCTCTTTGCAAGTTAAGAAAAGACAAGATGGAAAAAAAAACTCACCAGAGACTCACAACTGAAAAAAAAAAAAGCTTCCTGGTGTTGTAGCTCAGATTTTCCCTATTACATCCATTATTTAAAGGGTTTGAGTGTGTTTCAAGTGAGTTTGGTGTTTCACACAAAGGGTGTCACAGCTCAGACAAACAGCGCTCCATCTACAGATCGTCTGGCCCCATCAGAAATAATGGACCCAACAAGAACTGCTCCATAAGCCCTCATTTATCAAATTGTGATTCCGGAGGAAACGCTGCTCCCATTTAACACTAACAGTCAGCCAGGCTTCCGCTAACAGCCTCTGTCATGTGTCTGCGTTTGACGGCATGAGACTGGTGGCTAATGCAGGAGAAGTGTCTGCTGAGTGTTGGATAATGGCTGGATGAAGCGTGTCTGGCTGCATCTACAGCTCGGTGCAGGTAGAGAAAAAAGGTCGGCGATGAGAGTTTAGGCACCATGGAGGGAAAGAGGTGTGCATGCAATAGCCTCCAGGAGTGTTAGGTGTGTTTGTGCCCCCAGGGTCAAACATGAAAGATGAATGAATTATAACCATAACAGATAATGGTGCAGAATATCTGCTGAAAACACCTCACCATCTGCCAAATACACATGGAGAATGAATATATGCATTTAACGTTCAAGCACAAACATCAAAAAGTGCGATTTAAACCCAGGTACATATTTCACAGTTCATGAGCAGGGCTGGGCATTACTGGAAATGTTTAGGTATTCATGCTAAATATATGTGGTAAGGATATTTAATATGGAAATTTAAAAGATTATATGTATAAAATTGGATTTTATATTAGATTCAAATTGCGTAAAATGCAATGGGCTACTGACTATAATCATTAAAGCACAAAATGAATCCATATTCAAAGACATAAATCCTATGTAGCTTGCTATTTTAGTGTGCTTTTATGTTTCACATTCCTCTCATTCCTTTACGCTCTCTCTCTCTCACTCTCCAGCAGGTACAGAGAAAGATTTCTCATTAGAATAGGCTGAGATGCAGGTGAGCGAGGGGTTACATCTAAATTCAGCCATTTGTATTCCACGGCAACACTCGCAGAGCGGGCTGTTTATATTGATGAGCAGATAGACTTGGCCTTGGACCAGGACCTTCGCCTAACAGCCACATAAATCATTTGGTTTTGTAGAGGCCTCTCCAAACAGATAGATCCCACCAGCTTATGACGGTGTGAGGGCAATCTTCTCCGTCCTGAAGCCACAATGATACTGAGAATCAAGCTAAGCACACCTCCGGCATCCATCCACAGTGCAAAGAAGGGTTCAAAGTGTAAGATGGAAAAGAAAATACTAATTATCAAATTGTCATGCAGAAGAGGAAAATCTGTACTTTTGGATATAAAAGTTGATATGTTTAATAAGGGTTTACTAAAAAAGAATATTAATATAGCTAACTGTTTAGGATTGAATGAAAGGCCACTTTTTAATGTTGACTCTATTTCCTTTACAGTCTAAATAAACCATAAAAACACTTAAGGATAGTGTACTACAAGCCTTATTTTCAAAACAATATTCTTCCTCTCAGGCCAACAAGTATTTTGTCTGAACACTTTTTTTTATCTTCGACTCAAGTGAGAACACAGTCTCTTGAGAAAATCTCAAGCCAACACCAACATATTGAAAACAAAAAGTGGATCACTCCATTGAAAGAAATAGTTCAACATTTGGAGAAGCACTTTTTACTGGTTTTCTTGCCAGAGAGTTAGCTGAGAAAATGAGTAACACTCTTATGTCTGTAAAAGTGAAATATGGAGCTAGAGCGGGAGGATTAGCTTAGCCTAGAATAAATATTCACTGCTGAGGGAAA
>JAPZDZ010000023.1:18261477-18274618 GCA_029783805.1 Acanthurus tennentii | reverse complement strand
AGAGATGAAAAGCGAAGCGGTCACTGTAGTGAATATGATTCATCCTAAGGGATGTGTACCACATTTTAAAGCAATGCATCCCATAGTTGTCAAGACATTTCACATCAAATCAGGCCAGATGTTTAGAAATATTGGGGTCCTTAGTCCTGGTTCTCAAAGTTCAACCTGTATTCAAACACAGGAATGTGTCATGACTCTTTGCTCAAACAGTGAATGACTGGACTATACTGTAAGTGTGCAACAAGTTTAATGTCTGTCACACAATGCAACGAATGGGGTAAATGATGCCAACCTGTTTAATAAAAAAAAAGCTATAAAAATTTAAAAAAAACGAGAAAAAACCAAAACACAAATGCCTGTCTCTTGTTTGAGTTGGACGAGTCAGGGGATCTAACCAGAGTCAGAGAGGATTCGCTCTCAGGATTCACTCATGAATGTGTCTAAAAAAATCTCAAGACAATCCATCTAACAGTTGTAGGGCTATTCCATTCTGGATCAAAGAAGTTAGTGAAAACTAAGCATCCAAGCAAGACTGCCAATATGTTAAAAAGAAAAAAGACTTTCTTTGGCATGCAAACCAATGTCTGTATATATATATATATAAATATGTATATGCATAAATGGAATGTATATGTATGTGTGTCCTTTGGCCTTGAGAATGCATCAGTGTACAAACCTGCAGTGTACTGAATGAACAGAGAAAGATAACTGAAAGGTTGCTTTTCTCCAGGCTGAATAAAAGCTTCTCCTCAAACGTACAACTAAGACTACACGTCTGTACTGAGATAAAACGCATGGCACAGCAAAAGTCAGAAGAAATCCTTGAAACAGCTGCATCACAGCAAACACTTCATGTTCAGCGCAGAGACAAAATTATGGGCTTTTTAGTGAGTCCAAAAACTGAAAATCTGATCTTTCGCTTCCCACTCACACTCTGATGTGAAATCCATACTGCGCTCACTGAGTCAATATCACAAACAACAAAAGCTGAAGAGACAGAATAACTTCTGCTCGCTGCTTAAGCACAAATACTGTTGACAGATATTCATACAAAAACAAATAACTGTGATAGATGTGGAACAAGCCACAGACAGACAGATGGTGGGGTGGGAGTGTCAGTGACGTGGCATTATGGTGAGCTGTTCTGAGCCAGCGGTGAAGGAGGGAGTGCAGAGGGGTTTAATCAGCCTGTCTACAGCAAACTGATGCATACACCCACACACACTGGCACACACACACACATTATGTTTCTGCAGGTGAAGGCAAAAATGCACAGGAAAAGAGAAAGGGTGATGTGAAACACAGGAGAGAGAGAGGGCATGCCTGAGGCAGGTGCAAATAGGTGCGGAGGTGTTGGCTAGTTGGCAGCTATATGTGTGTGTGCACTGAACAATATATCTATGTGTGAGTGTTTGTCAGAGGGGGAGAAGAGTGTGGACATTCGTGCAACATGAATCCGCAAATGTTTGTGTTTGTATGTCGGCAAAGTGTGAGTGTGTGTCCGTCTGGCATGCGAGGAGTCAACATCACTGAAACATGAATCCCCTGTGTGAAAGTGTATCAGTGTGTGTGCGTGTGTGTACTGTAGTTTCTCAAATAACCGCAGAGCAAATGGCCACAACAAACAAACAAGGCAGGATAAAAAAAAACAAACAAACAAAAAAACAATGCTGGACTGGAAAATTAATGTATAAAGGTTCACGAGGTAAATTTAACATAATGCACCGTTTCACAGTAATAATTCTATCATTACAAATAACACAGTCATGCCACACTCACCCATCTGTTGCTCTGAGATAACTGTTTTCCACTAAATGTTATTGTTTCTCATACAAATCCATATCATCTTGTCCTTTTTGTTCTCTGTAAAGACGCTGTTCCACACTGTGGGAAATTCCCCCCTGTTTACAGATTAAATGACCAATAACACTTCATGTCTGTGTGTTAAGTATTGAGAATCAAGAGGTTAACCTTGTTTATTTTAAGGACAAGAGGAAGTGACTGGAGAGAATCTGGCTCCCACATTCATCCACCTCAGCTCACTTATTAACACACTGCATCTTGTTTGTTTAATTTGCAGGCAAACAAAGCTGTAAAAAGTCAGTGTAATTTCATGTCATTAGATGTTCCAACATCTGTTTAGTTGTTGGTTCATTTGCAGGAGCTTAAGAGCAATCAAACAAACGGCAAAGTAGAGGTGACTGGAATTCACCAATGAGAATGGTAATAAGTAATGATTATAATAATATGCATTAATAATGGTAATAAACAGAGGGTGGGAGTGGTGAATGTGACATAACTACGTGTCTGCTGTATAAATGTTAATTATCTTGCATTTGAAGACAATCAGTAAACAGAGTAAGAGTTGACTTGCAGTGCAGGCAAGAGGCATGTAAGAAACTTATAATAGTAGCAGTTAAGCAAAAAGGGAGCTCCAATACACAAATAAAATGGGGAACATTAAAAATACAGTCATGTTTCTAACATTACCCGGTTTCAAATGAAAAGGTTTATAAAAGCCATGAGCGAAATTTGAGAATTAACACAAGGATTCGGTAAATTAATAATGATGGCCTCCATTGTTGTTTGCACCCAAAAATGAGTGTCTCTGCAGAGGCTAGTTTTTCCAACAGGCCCAGTGGAGGAAGACCACACAGTCCTTCATCCATCCATCCATCCTCAAGACTCCTCTCCCTCCCTCACCCTTTCCCTCCTTTCTTCTCCTCCCTTCGTCTTTCACCTCTCTCTCTCCATCCCCTCTCTTCCCAGACTCTATGCTCCGTGGTGCAGGTGACAGCACAGGGACAATGGGATGATATCACTCGCCGGCTCCAAGCAGCTTGTCTGCATGCTGCACAATAACAGACTGCTGCAGCTCGAGTTTGGCACATTGTGAAGTTTGCGTGTGAGAAAGAAAAGAGTACAAAGAGCAAGAGAGACAGAGGGGGGGAGGATGGAGGGGAGAGGACAGAGGGAGAGAAGAAGAAAAACAAACTGTACTGCTCAACGGAGACTACAGGAATGAGAAATGAGGGAAGAGTTAGGAGGATTGATACTGTGTTTCTTTCCCTGCAGCGTCAGTGTATGTGTGAACTCTGGTGGTCATGTGTGTATGTAAATTATGTGGCGCCTTTAGCCTGTATGCCTATAGCTGAATCTGTGTGGGCAGGACTGCAGACTGCGCTGCCTTTTAATTACAGCACTGCTCCTTCCTGCTCTCTGAGAATGCCTCACACACACACACACACACACACACACACACAAACACAGCACCATCCGTGAGGCAGATTGGATTTACACGGCATCAATAATTCAGTCGCACATATATACCGAAAACACACACAAAAACACACAGGTTGTGTTTGAGCAAGCGACAGCGTTTAGAGGGAGGTTTTGTCACAAACTGCAGAAACATACAATGACACTGAGAAGAGCAGGAAATAACTGTGGTTAAAGGCTAACACATGTTCCAGTTGCTGATCCTGCATCATTACGGCATAAATAACCTCAGTTAATAAACCAATTATGGGCTGTGTAAACACAGACAACACACGCTGACAGAGACTCTTCAGAATTAAGCTGTCCCCTTCCTAAAAACACCAGAATGTAAAATAAGAAACATCCCTGGGCTTCCTCTTCTCAAGAGCCATCATCATCCTTTATGTGAGACAGGTAGAGAACCAGACACACTGCTGGAGAGAGGCTTTCATTTCCTCAAATGAGTTGTACATCAGGCAGAATTACAGCCGCCATTGTTTTTAGCAGCTGAGTACAGGATGCACACGGGCTTCTGGTGCTGTTGTTTTAGTCTGTTATTTTTCCGATACCTTAATAAACCTCAACTGTACGATTAGATGGTGATCAGGCACTAGCGAAGCATCTTCCCTGCATATGGACATAAGTCCTCTCATCAAATATTACAATTCTATTTAGTTTATTTATAAGTTAGTAAAAGATAGAAAATCACAGTTTCTAAGGGTCAAAGCTCATGTTTTTAAATCAGCTAATAGCTCAACACCCAAGTATGTTCAATTAACATCCGTGAAAAACAGAAACAAAGCTGAAGATTTTAATATTTGATGGGCTGAAAATGGCTCTTTTTATTAAATAATGACTAAGTGTGTGCTAAAATAACTGGCATTTCATTCTCAGTCCATCATCTACTTGTTTAAGCTATTAAAAGTTTCAGCAGCACCATATGTGAGTGTGGTACGTAACAAAGTTGGCTATAGTGAGGTATGTGGGATGGAAGCCATCACTTTATTGAATCGACTATGTGATATTGAAAACAGCAGGCTGAGTGGAAGGATATTTATTCAGGGGAAACAAAACAGTTGGTGATGATCAAAAAAAGAAAGCTTTTTTGTTTAAAACCTGTGGGTTTGTGGAGGATTTATAATGACAAAAAGGTCAAAATCTGTATGTTGAAATGAACTGTTTTTGCTGAGAACGACAATGGGGAATTGATACATTGACTCAACTAAAACAGCATAAATTAAGGATGTTAAATTACAAATATGGTACAGAGAGTGAAGTTGTGCACCTGAGTTTGTTATCAGAATACAGACAGCAAATTATGACATTTTTCTTGTTTTCTCTTCCTATTTGGCATAAAGTTTATTTGACCTTTCCAACATAAACACCTCGCATAAAATTGGATAGACTCAGATTTATACAATACAATTTATTATTTTTTTCTGTATAATATCTGTTTTACCAGAAAATACTTTTATTTTTTAATGCTAGATATGCAGCAATGTATTGTTATACCACATGGATAAAATTTTTGGCATGACAAACAAAACTATATGACCATAAAAATTTACTTGAATAATGAGACAAATCAAATTATGAAAGAAGGTCAAAACACAACATCCATAAACATCCTTTTCTTTTTAGCTAAATGGCTTCTGAATTCAAGCGAACACTTAATGGATTCTAATGCCCTCTTTTAAATGTGTTCAATCAACTTTGGTATTTACAGTGGAAAAAGGTTGTGTATTGATCAAACGAACCATTAGCACTTTGAACCAGGTCTTTATTGGAAACACTTAAAGTAGATTCCTTTAAAATGTTTTGAGAAAATGGATCTCCTGCACTCCTGTCATTGAATAATGCACTCACAGTGGATACCATTAGGCCAAGGATTACGTGAAAATGATCAGTCAGGCAAACGTAAACTGATGGCTGACCTTGTGAGATACAAACTAATGTTCCTACACAAATAATGCACAGTTAAACCAAGAGGATCCTTAAGAGAGAAGTTTGAATATTTTCTTGAGTCTAGTAATTTATTCACTTGGATGTCAAGCACAGGAGGGGGCAGGAATTTTGAGGAGTGTGTAACAATTGGGCTTTTCTTTTCCCAAATCTGCATAATTATTGAGGTTAATTCAACTCAGAGCTTGTGTGCCATTGTCTTTGAATGTGGCTGCCACCGCTTAAATGAATAAATTAGTGACAAAACGAGGCTGACAGACAAGCTCTGCCTGAATGCACGATGTCAGGGAAACTGGCTCCAACGATAAGAAGAAGCAGCAAGGAAGAGCTTTTACTTGATTTGCTGGAGACAACAGCCTTGTCGTTTGCTTACATGTGGTCCTCAGTTTTCTCAGGGATATGATTTTTCTGGTATCTGTCATGTTCAGTTATTCAAAACCTATTGGGATTTAACAAGATTCACAATGAATGTATGTTGGTCTCTGTAGACTGCTTTTTCCCAATTCTTCATTCTCGATAAGTAAAACTAACATTGCTGCATTTGTGACGAGATACCTTGTACTCTTGGGGGAAATGACAAAATGGGGCAGATGCTCACTGCTGAAATAACAATTTGACGGCATAGACAGTAGCATAATAGGAAAAGTGATGGAATGGCATTATGGGTGAATAGGTTACATTTTAAATCAAAGATTGGCTGGAGGGGATTTATTGAAAGCAACCTCTTGGTCTGAATATTGAGGCGCAGAAGTATTAAAAATTGCAGTTCCTCCAAAGCCCCAGAAGCAAGTCAATCCCCTTAGGGTCCTATAAGAAAACACCCAACTTTACAGCAGAAATGAACATGTTTACAGCCTCGTGCAAAAAAACAGCTTGGTCTCTGTGGCTATTTTCCCTGTTTATGGCAGGAGGTGACTTTTTATATAACCCACTTGATAAAATTTGAAACTGTGCTTAATTAACTGGATGGCTGTTTTGAGTGACAGCTAGCCGCTAGCTGTCTGCTAGGAGTTACCCATGGGTGTAGCAATTCAAAATACAAATGTCAGCCTAATGATGAAGCTAGATGAAATTTCAAAGGACCCTCAGGGCAAGAACATGAAGGCTCCTGACCTCAATGCCTGTACAACAGCAATCCATCCAACAGTCTTTAAGATATTTCAGTCTAGTCCAAAACCCAAGCAACAAGAATTTATGAACAGAACGATAACACTAGTTTTGTTTGACATTCTCACAAAAACCGATGCAAAGCTCTACACAAACATGTTTTTTAACTCGAGCCAACAGCACTGTTTTCTGAGCGAGTTCAACTACATCACCCCATCTGCAGTTCTATTAACTTTCTACACAGGCTGAAATCAAATTACACAATTGCTTTATTCACTCACAGTTACTTCCTTATTTCCCATAGTGACATCCTTCTCCTAAAGTGGGACTGGAGCTGTTTTAATGTACTTAAACATGTCCCCGCCTAGGCTTTTATGTGCGTGGCGCTGCTTTTTATTTCTCCAGGCTCTTGACATGATAGATGTGTGTCCTTGACGTGACTGATGACCAGTGAAGACTGGAGACCTTGGAGAGCATGAAGGGTTTTTGTCAGGGAGGATAAGCCCTCTGAGTGGTGCTGGAGGGCCAAGGGGACCTTAGCTTCAGGAAGAGGTCTGAGTGTTGCCTGTCTCCAGCAAGTCCTTCTAGGGTCTGTAACCACATCTGGAGCCGGAAGAGTCTGGCTCTGAAGGGTGCCTGACCAACCAGTCTGTCTGGTCTGGTACCACTGGCTTTTCAAGGCTCCTCTCTTGAGTGCTCAATTAGTGACTAAGAGCATTGCTGACAGGCTACCAGTAAGATCAACAGTAGTGCTGGTTCAACACTGTTTTAGTGTTTTTTTTATTGGGGGGGGGGGTTGACTGCATCATAAAACAAGCCCCCAGGGCAGACGACTCGGAACAAGAGGAGCCTCTTCAACTCTGCAACAACAAACAGCAAGACAAGAGAAGACAGGTACTAGTCGCACAAAGGAAGCTAATCATTTAACTGCAGGCCTTTTCTGCTCTGCAGGTTAAGCCTCTGTAGTCGAGCTGCTTTCACTTCACTTCTTAGTTCTTGATTTGTTGACTTTAAGAGAAAGAGATCTGAAAATCTGAAAAGATCAGCTGGAACAAGGTGCAGCAGAGGTCGGGAGGGTTGCTTGTATGTGAAGTCCACTGAAATAATTGAATGGCATTACATCATTCAGACAATATTTTTTTTTTATCAGATAAAGAGATGGTAAATATGCAAGTTTTCTTCCTATGCATCTGTTGCTGGTGTAGTTGCTAACAAGCTCATTTGATGTCACACTAATCTTTGTATTTCATGAAGTATAAAAAGTCTCAGGCATGGAAGAAAAGCCTGGATCAGCACTTCGGCACCGCATTTCCGCTCTCTATGCAGTGATCACAATGCTAGTTAAAGCTGCCTGCTCCTTTTTCCCTCCAGCATGTACTCATTATAGAGTGGCAAGTCAAAAAGCCCCACACAGTGGTAGGCATCCTGATCCCGGTGTGCCTTTCACATGGAAAACAGTTTCAGATGGGACCAGTATTGTGCTGCTATAATACAGCATCTGCTTTATGGCATGGAAAAAATGCATTGTCACCAAGCGGCAGTGAAAGAGCCATTGAAGGACGGCCAGGGCTTCTCTCCACTGCTGAGAATTTGACCGTGACACAAGCTGGTGGGTGGTGGTCAAACGACCTGCATGCTACTCTGACACAGAAGACCGCCGGGCCAGAAAAAATGAAACATAGGTGCACAAGAGTCAAATGACAGAGAGGCTTTATAGTCTGGCCATGTTTAGAGAACAGAAGCCTGTGCTGCACAAACTAGTCAATACACTGCATAACTTCAGTGGAGCTAAAAAGTCTCTAATGAGGCTTTGTTTGTGGTCTCAATGCAGCAGCGTAGAGGGTCAGAGTGCTGCAGTGAGCACTGGAGTTAAGCCAGGTGGGAATGAGACACTATGCAGACGGAGACAGAAGATGCCCCTCATCCTGTGACTGTCCATTAAACATTTAAAGCTGCACTGGGCACAGCTGAGAAACCCCGCCACTGTGTGAGTCTCTGTGAGAGAGCATGTCTGTGTCACAAAAGTGTTCGTTTATGCCACATCTACCAACACTATCATAAATCATCAAGCACAATGCACTATTCTGCTGGTGTTGGGCTGAATTTATTTTTTCTCCGAGTGAGAGATGAGGTGTGGAAAGCAGAGAGAGAAACAGCAGTGTACCATGACAGACGCTATTTAAATCAGCCCGTGAGAATTAATGAGATGATATCTTCTGTTTTATTTAATCCTCCCACTTCCATATCTGTGGTTAGGTTAATCACAGTGATCCATGTTTAAGGCCGAGCAAATGTCTCCCCGACTCTGAGTGTCTGAAAATGATCAGATCAGTGAGAGCCAACACAAACATTAAATAAAGTCTTGCACACACCAAACTGAGTTTACCATATGGGCCATATGATAGTGTATACTTCAAAATAATCTAAAAATTTGCACATGCGCGTCTCTGGGTGTGTGAGACCATTGTGGGTGATGTTAGAAATCAATGAGTCTAATACAAAAAGAAACCAATTCAGCAAATATTAATGGTTCAAATGGAAAACTAACACTTAAAACAGAATTGTCCTGCCTTATTACCACATCAAGCACATGCCTCAGATTTCGCCAATTTTTGCATCACAAAACACAAATATGTTGAGGTTGCCCCAGTTTGAATTCACAGAGGCCCAGTGGTCAATGATGGAGGTTAGGCATGCAGGCAATTGTCCAATGTTATGTAAAACAGCCACTTTTATACCATTTTACCATGTCTGATGTGAAAAAAGAAGTGCCATGTCAATCAAACTGAAGCGCTATGACGAGCTGTCCATGGCGGTTTCTCTGTGGCCACGAACTCCATTATACCTCCATTCCACACAATATGAGTCACAGCCACAGAAAAAGATGAGTTCACAAGACATTATATAGGTAAAAATAAACCTCTGTCATAGCTGTGCTTTGGATCAGTACTAGGTTTTATTCTTAACTCTTCTCTTCAGTCTCCATACCAGCCATTTGGAGGGAACTAATTTAAACAGTGCTGTCAAGGACGTGGCCCCGCAACTGCTGCCAACGCTCAGCCTCCACTCAAAATTCATATCCAAAGTCCCATTTCGGCTGAATCACAGCTCAGATAAACAGAGCGAGTGAAACGAATTCGGCGGCTTTTGTTTTTGAGGCCAAAAGAGCATAATTCAGCTCTCACTTTGGCTGTGTTTTGATGCAAGACTGGGAAAAACGACTCACAAACAATCAAATCCTCTGAGACGTCATGAAGAGATGGCAAGCAACTTTTTTTTTTAAACTTTTGTGGCGTTACAAAAAAAAAGGCTTTTGTTCAAGTTAAGTTACTCTTACAGCTAACACATGAGCACTTACTCACATGGGTCCGGATCAGTGATACCTTGGAGAAAAGGGAAAGGACCCATGGGGAGAGGACATATCCTCAGGCCTCCAGCAGGTGCATTGTGTCCAGGATCAAAAGAATGGAGCCGTGTTTCAGACTTGGCTGCATCCTGGTGAGAGTTGAGAGCATGTCCTGGTCACTGGCTCTTCCCTGTCTCTCACCCTGTCCTGACCCCTCACCCTCCTCACCTCTTTCCTTCCTTCATCATTACTTCTTTTAGGCAAACACCTGATCAATAGCGGTGTCCTGTTGGGAGTTGTTCTCCTCGCAAACAAACCCTTTCAAAGGCTGTTAAAAGACAATATGCACAGTAAACACGTACTTTCACTCAATGGACACTTAAAGAAAGGAAAGAGAGAGAAAAGGAGATCCTAAAATTCAGTGGGTACATCCAGCCCACATCCTAAAGTTGTGGACAAAAGGGAAGATACTTTGCAGGGTTTTTATTTTGTCTCAAAATGCAGATTTGAGAAGCAGGAGGAGGAGGAGGGGGTTTAAATGCTCTTTCAAAGCATGTTTTCTGTTCTCTAATCTGTCTGTCATTTCCACCCATACAGACACACTTCTAATTTAACTTCAAAGCATGGGGGATTGTGAGCAATGCAGATGAAACTCCGCATGAAATCAGTTTTTCTATCGTTATCTTCGCGAAACACACTGACGTTACTGTAGCTATATGCGCTATTTCCTGCTGATGTGCTGAACATTAACACAGACTCCGTTCTGGCGAATCTCAAACTGATGTTACCTGATATGTTTCGCTGCTTCCAGGATGACGTGACTGACATACGACTGAACCTGTTGTGAAGTCAGCTATTCCTGATTCATGTTGGTAGACTCAGTTTGCAAGGGTTTCATCATCACCCCCTCCCCACCCCCCGAGTCAGCCCTTGCTTCAGATTATGGGAGTGTAGTTATCACTCTCTCTCAGGGTTGGGTTTTGGGTGCAGGGCCGGGGTAATCCTGGGGAGTTTGACTTGGGACGCCTAAAGCTTAATTAGGTTTTTTTCACTGCCGATGACTGTGGAGAATCCAATTGGTCCGACCTCCGTGTAGTTCCCCATTTCTGGTCTGATAAGGCTCGATATCAGTGCAAAAAAAAGCCTGTTTAAAGGCAATGTTGGATACAGAGAATTTGATAAAATTCACAAAATATGTATTAAAATAATGAATGCTACTAGTTTGCCTCAGGATAAGACATAAGACACTGTAATGCAAGCAGAATTACAATAACCTATCGCAGATGGTAAGTTAAACCTAAACATACACTGTACAAACTAGTTTTTATATAAAATTATATTACTATTTATACCTTAAAACTACCAAGCTAACTGTTGTGTAGCTAACTGAACCAGCTGACGAAGCTAACAATATCTTGCTAATAAACAATAAAATATATAATATATTATGGTCAAATCTGATCTGGAACTTCATAAGAATTCAGTTCAAAAAGGTTAAAACTATGAAGGCTTTTAAATCAAATTTCAAACAAAGAACAGTAAACTTTAAATACAAAAAATAACTACAATGTCAGCTAGATTAGCATAACAATCTGATTTCCTGTTAACTATTACTATTAAATCTGCACATAATTCTTGCATGTAAATACACATACCAACACTTAAAAATGTCATTTAATTATATTCTTGTTGCACTTTTTTATCACAAGTTTGAAACGAGCCAGTACAGCAATTCAGCTGCTCAGACCTTTACACTCAAAACGCTTAGTCATGGATTTACAAATGGCCGGCGCCAGGTTAGCAAATGTAGATATGAAATACACTCTTAGTGATAAGAAAGGAAGAGGGTCAGAAAGAGAAGGAAGTAATCAGAGGAACAGAAAAAGAGAGAGACAGAGAGTGGAAGAGATCAGTGCATAATCTGCTCTCAGGGCAGCGACTGCTCCTCTATTTAAATCACATTGCTACGAGCTGAGATTATAAAACAGGTTTTAATAATTCCATAAGCGCTGTGCATATCATGATCTCAAAGACTGGCTTTGAAAATTAAACTACAGTTTTAATTATCATCCAACCAAGGAAAATTGAGATTTTTTTTTTTACCAAGATACAGCAGCAGTTTGAAAATGACACAGAAGCCTTAAATGCACTTAAATTTAGCTCAGACAGCAGCACACTGTAGCTCCTCAGTGCATTAACAATTTCATCTTTTATTCCACACCAATCACATTTCATGAAAGCAGTGGTGAACATCTAAAGAGTGGCCCCTTGACTCCAGGCTGAGCCATCTACATACCCTGAAATGTCAACTACAATCAACATACTGACTTCAAAACCAGAAGCTATATGAATTCCACCTCAGTGACACATCACAAATGACCAATGAGTGAAAGTGTCCTATTTTTCCTCTCACAGGATCTGTGGAGGCGTGCTCTCTGTCACGCAGTAACCCCTTTGAGTAACACGTCCACCGCAGCTCCGCTCATACAGAGACTTGGTCATTGTGCCTTGAGTCCTGAGAGGCCCAAAACCAGCCAACCTTGAAGACCCGAGCATTAGGTCTGCTTCAAACAGGAGGCCTTTCAACCTCTGCCAGAAGAATACGAACTAAAACCAATACAGGGAATGCAATTCATTGCCAAGATCCAAATAATGGTGTAATTGTGTGATTAAATATGGTAAAGATGATCTCTGCTGTTAAAAACATCCACAAACTTAAGGATTACTAGTGTCTTGTTTTTTTTTTTTTCTCTCTGAGAGACTCCTAACATCACAGGGCTTCTGGCTATGAACCATGGCACACTGACAAAGACTCATTGATATTTCCACATAGACAGAGAGACAAGCAGAGGGCTGAAAAAGCCCAGTGTTGGCCCAGACAGCTCTCAGCCACACTAGACATTTGATTGGGTTATCAGGCCAGCCAGGAGATCCAGATTAATGAAGTTGCCATTTGTCCATCCTCACAGCCGGGCCCAGCTAGCCCACAGCAAGGAATTTTCTTAGTGACAATTACATTCTTCCAGCTCAGCCGGCGCTGAGAAACCAGCAAAGAACTGACCACAAGGAGATTATACTGATTGCTATCCCAATGCTTGCATTTGATCCTAAATTGCTCTGGCACAGGGCCTCAGCACATTCAACTCCTCGGTGGATGTCCTTGGGTTTTTTGTTTGTAAATCTAATACAAGCAGGCGTCCTCTCTTTGTGGTTGAAAAATTAAATCCTCGATGTAAAGAGAATCCTGAAACATTGCTTATATCTGTTTGGCGTTCTGTGTTGTGTAACTACAGGAAGAAAACAGGCTAAATCAACATAACTCACACACAGTATACAGTATAAATACGTAAGGCTATTTTTACCATTTGTCTGTTTGATAAGCATATTTCTGTTCCTCTCTTTTAGATCAGCAATACAGTATCTTCTAGTCAAAGATATTTAGGTGGAAGATGGATTGACGGTTTTTAT
>JAPZDZ010000023.1:18243729-18258791 GCA_029783805.1 Acanthurus tennentii | reverse complement strand
ATACAGATCTGGTACGTAAACATCAACAGTTGCAGCTGTGTGCAGTGGATTCACAGGAACGTGTCAATCCCCATTAGAGCTGCTGCGTAACTGAGTGTGAAACTCTAATTGCACTCACCAGCTTGAAACCATACGAGCCCAACTTACAGAGAGGAAGGGTAAAAGTAAAACGTGCATGTGTGAATGTAAATAACCACGTATGTCCTTCTTTGCATGTACTGATCTGCTTCTGCATCCATTTGTCTAAATCACAAGCGAAGCTGGTGCTCAGGCAGCCATGAGGCGGCACGGGGGGGGACAGCACTCCCTCTGTGGTCCTCTAATGAGGTGCTCATCAGCCCCGAAATGAGATGAACATGCTTGTGACAAGGAGGTCCAGGCGATGTCAGTTTGCTGTGCTGCTGTGTGTGACTGGTCCACTGGGAAGAAACACCCAGACCGCAGTGACACTAATGGATAGGCATTGGGCCTCCATCAGTCCCCAGAGATTTAGTCTCATCACAGCTGAGCGGCACAGCCCTTCAATTCACGACGGCTGCTGGATCGTCTCCACTGAGGGGAAGTACATGCATCTCTAAAGCCCACTCAATCATCCAGTCAATCAGGTGGACTCGCTCTGATGGTGCGTTATTCAACCATGAAACTCTCCATGAAAAGAAGTGATTGCAACACTTTCCAAAAGTGTGATTACAGTTTATTTCAACTTGGATTTAGGTTTTGTAGTTTTGTTCATAATTGCTACAGTGATGATACCACTGTACTTAGTGTTAATTGCTGAGATCTAAGGATGTGATAACATCCATGAAAAGAAGTCAGACAGAGAAGAAACAGAAGTAGTGAGTGGATTATAGCTCCCCGTCAAACTTTTCCAGAGAAATAAAGTTATTAACCAAAGTGTCCATCACATGTTTTTACAGCACTGTCGCACAATTTTCCTCTGAAAAGAGGGATTAACATTTACATTTCTGGTCCACTTAGTTGCAGCTTCACCTCCAAGTTAAGTGGCTAAGATGATCTAGCTAAAACCACTGGCTCGTTTAAAAACCATCTAATTGTCAGTTTCAGGGCTGGAAACAAATGATAATGTTTCTACTGATCCATTCTATTGATTGTTTTCTACATTTATGGATTAACAGTTTTGTCAACGTTGGATGTTGTATCACAATCTGCCACAAAACAAGACTCTGTATTAAATTTGCTGGATGTCTCTAACTATTGGCATTAAACCTACATATATTCACTTTGCAATCGTTTATGTCAAAGAAAATAATCGAACCATCCAATTTGAGATGCTGGAACCAGTGAAATGTTGGCGTTTTTGCTCGAAAAATAAATGAAACGATTACTGGACTGTCAAAACAGTTGATGACTCATTTTCTGTCAACCATCAACTGATTAACAAAACATTTCAGCTCCAATTTGTGGAAATGCTCTGACTTGACAATAAGAATAATAACTAGCTTTCACTATTTTTCCACATTTTTCCTCATTTGCTGAGCCCCCCCAGTGGTCCACATTTTTAAAAATCATGGTGCTATACAACTTTTCAATGGCCATAAATCATTTCTGCACTGACTGCAACAGTGATTCACTGAGGTCATTTTAATATGTCCATTTGTGAACAAATGAAACAACATTGCTACACAAATGAAATGCGTATTCGGTGAAATGAATCACCGAGTGAAAGTCTGCGAGCTTCAGATCAGTTCCTCTGAAACATGATGTCATCAACAATACCACAAGTGACACAGAGCGACTCTTTCTCTCTGTGAGATGCTTTGTCCCGTCCTGTGGTTGGCGGGGTTCACAACACAGACGGCCGCTTACAGAAGGAGCGTTGATGACCTCTTGCAGAATAGTCTGCGTGTTTTCTGCGGCCCACAGAGTGAAATTAGTGGCATTTTCCCTCCAACACCCAAGCTTTTCCCATAGCCCCCACAGAGGAGCTGCCCCGCCACTGCTTTTGGGTCAGCAGTGTGACTGACTGGTGCACTCACAATAACTCCGGCCAACGTGTGTCATGATAATCCCTTAGTTATGCAAATCTCCCAGCCCCAGTGCCGTTTGTGCTGAGGGTGAAAGTAAAGATGGCAGCACAATGTAGGTCACTATCTTGTCCCGATTTCTCTACATTGATCGAATGGGCCTGAAATGTCCTGTCAGTGGAGCTCCAGCAGCAGTGGGGTAGTTGCTCTCTGGGCTCGAGCAACATCCTGACTTCACCATGGTGAAGTTTTGGCTAAGGAGGCAACCAAAAGGCTCACAAACAGTCGAGGATGTGCGTACCTCAAGGGGTATTGCTCATTTTGCCGCCTGTTTCTGATATTAATGCAAACTAGACATAAGGCAGGGATAGGGGGGATATTGTTATCTTCTTAAACAGATTAACAATAGTCTGCCTAGAGTGAATAAACATGACTAGAAAGTGTGTCAGCCCTTTATAGAGAGAAGTAAGAACAAGAGATTCAGACAATAAAGGGTTAGGGTCATTAGCATTGTATTAATTTGGCTATTTGTGCAGGCAGAGAAAGTGTGCAGCCGGGACATGTGTGTTTGGGTGTGTGTAAGAGTAAAAGTGTCTGGGGATGAGCGTAGGAAAAGAGAGGGGTGGGGGTGGGGGGGGTCTGTTGTTGCTTGCTGGTGAGTCGTCGTCCCCCCCACCCCCCCGAAGCTTTGACCAAGAGGAGACAGAGGGGGGAAGGGGGGGAGTATGGAGAGGATTTGGGTGGGAATGTGGGTTTTTTTTTTTTTTCCAGTGAAGGAATTGTTTGGCTTGTATTACAACTGGCATGGGATGTAATTGGGGAATCTCAGGGGGCTATCTTAATCAGATTGATTTTGACGAGGAGGAAATTAGACTAAACAAACTGACCGGTCAGTCAAAACAAGAGAGAGAGCTGTGATACAAAATATGAAGAGAATTAAACATGTGGGGAGCAAATCAGCTTAGGATATGAGGGATTTTGACCAAGAGGGCAGCTATTTCATCAACACAGGACAACTGTCAGATACTGTAGATCTCTCTATCCATCTATCCGTCCATCTATCCATCTATCTATTTATCTATCTATCTATCTGTACTTACAGTGTGTAATGAAAGCATCGTGAAGCAAAGAACAGATCACATCAAAGGTTCACGTTGGAAGACAAGTGTCAGTGATTCCTCTCAGCATCCTTTAAGCAGCTCACTATGTGTCAAGCCTTGATTTGACAGTCGCGCTCCGGAATATGTGCACCTGCACTTGCTCTCCCTGATGACCAAAAGCTACAGGCTAACACGTGTATTTTTAGAGATTCAGCTTTGAAAAAAAAAAAAAGCCCCCGAATCTTTCCGTCCGTGAAGCGGATCTGTGAGGGGGGCAGCGGTGCTCTCATTGGCAGCCGTACAGCATCCAACTTAATGTGCTGCTCCTCTAAACTACTGACAGATAACTGGAAGCTACGCGACACGTGTTTATTATGGATGGAATAATTTCGCTCACCTTATCTCCTTTCTCTGCGGTGCGACACGCGCGTCCTGCTCCGTATCTTCGGCCCCCTGCGACAGAGCGACGCCGTCTGCTGTGTTTATTTACGTGGAGTCCCGCTTAGCGCCGAGCCGCTTGCACTTGTCTCCTCTGCTTCAGTCACTGGTCCTCTCCTCTCCCACCAGTTCACCGACACACTTACACACACACACACAAGTGCAGGCGGGGGCGCGCAGCATCACTCCGGGGCGTGCGCACGCTCATTGCGCGCACTGCAGCGCCGCTGCCGATGAATGGTGGCCTGAAGGCACTGAACCATCCCAGCAAATTGTTTTCAAAATAGACACGGTAGTAGTGTTTTAGCTCTCTCAGAACAACAGCTGGACAACAGCTGGACGAGTTTTAGGGCAAAATAAGCTAAAAGTTGCCTTTTAATGCTCAGCAGTGCCCATCTCTGCTATTTAACAGCAGGAAGCTGCTCTTTAATATAGGTGCTGTGCTGTTGTTTTTCAATGTAAGCATCATAAAAATGCTTTAAGCAGAAATAATGTTTAATATTAAAATAATTCCAGGGCTTAGAGGCTTCATCATCCTCCTACATTTTCATTAATCGGGCTTGCAAATGGAAAAAAGGGAAAATTAAAAACAAAACTCAAATAAAACACTAAATCCACAGACTACAGTTGGTCCATGATGAGTGCTTTCACCTTTTAGACAGTGAACTTTATTCCAGCTGGTCTGGACCGTAATTACTTAGAGCCATTTGCATGTCCTGATACACTCTACCGTTTCGCCCTGAGAGCAGGATTTTGCACTAATAATCATACAGTAGCCTGCAGGATCAACCAAGACTCTGCAGGACGAGGTCATGTGACTGTAAAAGTGACATTTCCTCTCACTTCCATCTGCTGCCAGCCAGTCATGCTCCTCTCTCAGTGCATGTTACACATATGCATTATCTCAGGCTTAGCCATGGTGGCCATCTGCAGCCACAGAATCAAACACTGAGAGCAAGTGACGCAGTTATTATTAGGATAAGCCTGTATTGGCAAGAAGACAGGGATTCTGGTTCGAGTTGCCATTCAGAGGCTGGTTGACTGAGATTAGCTAAAATTAGGTTGTGGCACAGATTTGAAGATGAAAATGAGTTTGTAGATTTATAACTACTTGGAAATAAGACAAAGTGCAGTTCATCATAAGAAGCCAAAAGTAATGAGTGCTTAGTTTCCAGCCCAACTGTCATTCACTTCTCTTTATTCCTCACACATACATTTCTACTTTCCCTTACAGTATAAAGTGAAACATCACAGAAAACAGAAAAAAAAAGAGAGGTTGACATGTAGCCAAGGTCGTTTGCTGGTTGTAATCCCCCAGTGTCAAAGCACCAGTTTCCCTCATCATCAACTGAGGGGGACCAAGGGGATTCTTACCCACATCTGCTGGTTGTGCCACACTGGGAAGTGTTGTAATTGTCCTTGCCTCTCATTTCCGACTGCCTCCAGATATGTCTGCATACTTTTTGAATCTCATTAAAACACTCTCTTAATTTCCCCCATGCATATTATCCGTAAAATACCCTGAGGGATTTATATAAGTTCAAGGATACAGCACCACAGAGACTAAGTGTAGCGCTTCCAAAGTTGCTAAGTGAATCTTGTCAGGATCTTTGTGTTGAAAAGCAAAAAACCCACCAGAGGAGACGTCGTCTCTGCTTCACTGGTAACTCCAATTATCGTGCCTATTACTGCAGTGGATCCTTGAAGTCCTCTGCTCGCTGAGATGCAAAACTTCACACATGGCATGACTATCTTGCAGGAGAGGCAGAGCCCTCACATGGCTTGTTTTTCTTTTCTTTACTGATTCAGTGTTATTTCATTTGATTCTTTTCAGGACAAACTTCTGAACAGATGCAGCAACCAGCAAGCCAACCATGAAATGACCTGGCTCCCAGCAGAGGTGATGATTAACTAGCACAGATTCAACACAGATCAGCAGGCTCATAGTCAGAGCTTACATTAAAACCCAGCATGTTCAAAACAATATCACAGCCATGATACGCGTATATTCTCACATTTTCTTAACAAGACAGAAATACAGAACTCTGCATATTGATTATAAACAAAAAGAAGTATTTTTTTACAATGTTTGCAGCTGTTATGCAAACGTTTGCAAAAGACTAACATAAAAAGTAAGTTTCTTTTATTATCCATTTACTCTGTCAGGATTTGATTTCGTGTCACTTGTTTTTCCGTCTCTTTTTGTCAAGTGTCGCAATCGTATTTTGAAATTAAACTCTTCAAATCTGCTTTCGATATCTACCGCTCGCTGCAAAA
Organism: Acanthurus tennentii; assembly: GCA_029783805.1. Lineage (NCBI taxonomy): Eukaryota > Metazoa > Chordata > Actinopteri > Acanthuriformes > Acanthuridae > Acanthurus > Acanthurus tennentii. The sequence continues at coordinate 18,252,991 of JAPZDZ010000023.1, read as the reverse complement.
CTAATTAAGTGCTAATGAGCTGGGTGGTTTTTATTTTTTTTGCTGCAGCTAAATGTGAGGTGTAATTGAGTAGCAGCCACCCTAAGGATAAACAGTTGTTTCACAACAACATCGATGGGAAAACACATAACCAGTCAGAACCACCTTAAGATCGGTTCCTGACATGGACCAGAGAGGCGTATTTATATTCAGAGTCTGGAGATTTGGCCAGAGGTGCAAAAGAAATCAAATTACTGATGTGATTACTGCCGGGGGACAAGTTCATGAGTCAGATCTGTTTACATCAGGGGAGGATGCATTTCCCCTCTCTGCTGTGTAATTATATTATGACTTTTCTGCATTAAGTGGGAGCAACATTTACTGGCTGCCCAACCCTGTTAACACACGGAGGGCAAAACCATGACATGGCTCCGGTAAACACAGCACAGTGAGCAGATACTGAGCACCTGCATTTCAGTGAGTAATGTGTTTTTTTTTAAAGTTATTCATGTGAATCCTAGGCAAGTTTATTTGAACATTTCTTCAACTGTTCCCCAGTTTTACATTTTTTATAACGGTAATAAATCTACAGCTACATTTGGGTTATTTTTCACAATGTTCGTGTTATTTCAAATAAATTGGTGTTGCTTAAAAATAAAACCTGGAGCCTTTTAAGCACCTCATTTCACAGCTAACCAAACAGCTGAATCACTGTCACATCGATTGAGATCGAGGCAGTTTTTCTTTTTGACAAGTTTGATCACAGCTGCAGTTATATAAAACATACATAATACTGTTTATTCAGTGTCTCTTTCTCTGGGCAGGTCTTAATTTCACACTGAAAATGTGTTTTTAATGATTCCATTTTAAGGTTAAAACATTCATCAGTTCTGTGTCAGAACGTGACTTTGCTCAAAAAGAACAAACTGGAAAAAAAAGTTATCAAGAAGTTAAGGTCCATTTTAAGTCCTGACACTGAAAGTTTTTTCAGTGACTGAATAAAAAGAAGCAAAAGAGTTGAGTAGTGTGATTTTTGCTCAGTGCTGCACATCTCAGGCCATATTTTAAAGAAACGCATAGAGATTCATGTACTTCAGCACAGGAATAAGTATATGAATCGAATGGGGCTCATCTAAAGGCAGTTTGGTGCAGCTTCAAGCCAAAAAGTGGTTGAAATGAATATCAGGGATGTGTCATTTGCTGCTCAGAAAGTCTGCTGATTGGCTGCATTGAGCTGCCAAAGTGGTTACTGATGATTTTAGAGGAGAAATTTCTATAAACATCTCTCTGGTAAAAGATGCCACTTCAAGTCCTTGTCGGAGTCCAAGTCCATTTCAGTGCCCCTTTTTTAAATTGGATGGACAAGAAGAGATTTGACTGAAAAAAATCTCACCATCAGAACTCTGGTGTCAAAAAAACAAGTTTTAAAATTAACTGTTTATTTCAAGTTTTTTGAAGATTACTGCACAACAGTGTCAAGCAGTTTTTAATCTCAAAGCACTATACCTTGACAAAACGATCCAAGAAGAGTTGGTGTTATTCCCACTTATCTGATATCCTGCCTGCAAATCCAGGTATCTGAATGAGCCAATTCAGATTCTTTTAATCGAATGAACGATTAAACAGACATCAATAAATAACAGGGTTCATAAGTTCACCGCAGGATGTGAAATTTTCTTATTCCTCAAAGTCTGCATTTTATCTGCACAGCCAAACATGCTGTTTTTAGATCTTGTCAATCATCTTAATTCTATCACAGTTATATAAATACTGGGGATAATCTTAATCTCTTATATTTTCTTTGTAAAGCAGTTAGATGCTGGATAAAACCAATTTCTGCATTCTGTGTTGCTTCCTCCTCACACCTCTGTTGATGCAGTCCGTTGTGTCCTCTGCCTTCTGCGACCATTGCTGTGTTTTCATGCGTGTAAGCAGTTGGTGGAGAGCTGTGTCAGTGCAGGTGTTTATGCTGGAGGGAAATACGATCAATCACCGGCTGGGGCTGTTACCCAGGTGCCTGAGCACAGTCCTGCACAGTCATCCCATCTCACCTTCCAGCCTTTATGACAAGCAGCTCAGGGAAGGACCTTCAAATTACTTTCCCCTGAAAAAAGAAAACAGCCTTGCCTTTCTACACTTTGAAAAAACAGCCTACGTTTGAGCTTAAAGCAAAGTTTCCACCAGCAGCTCTACATGAGCTGGCAGATGTAAAATTACAAATTAGAATTTTCCACTAATGAAGCCAAACACATTGGGAATTAAACCAAGAAGGTGAGCGTGTTTATCAGTCCAGATCTGTGTTGGGATAATTAAGCAGTTGTGAGTACAAGTCGCTGACTTAATATCGGCACGTTCCCACTTCCTGAGATGATCCACAGCAGCTTTTCCTCAGATCACAATCACTTAATCTTCATATAATTAGGAGGCGAGAAGCAGCAAGGTTTGGTGATGGGTTTTAATTACATACACTCTCAAACAGTCTGTACACAGGATCAACAGAAGAACAGAGGAATTGTATTAATCAGGGTAAAATCTGTGTCCATTATAACTCAAGTTTCGGAGAAACTGACATATTGCTAAATCAGTTATACAGTGCATGACCAGGTTATGCACGGAAATGAATCTATGCAGTTCAATTTTTTTAACTCTACCTGTCGTACAGATCATTTTCAGTCGCAATCAATCAATACACAGCGATTTGTATTAATCCAGTCCTTCAGCTAAAAGATGCGCCAATTTGTACAAACATTATAGTGCAGCAGACTGGGGACTAAAACACAGCACTTCAAGGAAGAAAAGGGTGAAAGAGGCTTTCGAGAGGAGGCATCAAAAGGAAAGTGGGCACACAGAAGACAAAGCAGAAAATGTGCGTAGCCTGTGGGAAAACCATAAACCAAACAATCAAGCACACTATGATAAAAGCAACTGAAACAAGAGAACCTAAATACTCTGAGGCTAAAAGAAAACACTGAAGTTATATCCTTAGGACAGCAAGACTCCTTTTGGATACATATATTTTTTTATATGTATTTTATTATTTTTATTAACCATTATAGGTATTTTAGATTGAAATATCTATGCAACTTTTTTGAATTATTTATGAGATATTGAATTGTCTTTGTGGTTAAAATCTTAAATAAAACATGCATTTCCATACAACATATGTAATACTGTAATGCCTGAGGTGGGCCCCATGTACCAACGCAACAAGTATTAGTGTACAGTTATACAATTTACCAGTAGCTGCATTATTAAATGTGCAATTTTTTGTCATTCTTAGAAATGTCACCTGCATTACCTGCTTAAATTGACCTTAATAATACCTTTTAATAAGATTTTTTTTTTAAACTTCTCTACATTAATGCTTCATTACAAGCTGGCAGCTTAAATTAGCAAGGAACATACACATATCTATATGTTTCTGTTTTTTGTGAATGAACAAATGGTTAAAAAGTGCTCCCTTGACAGTCTGGAAAAAACTGTTACTGCTACAGACCTTACAGTATTCTGATTTCTAAAATAAGAGCTCATTTGAAATATGCCTATTTTATACTCTTGTTGAAGTTTAAATGAGTAGATCAATGAGACTCTTAGATCTTTATGGTAAAATGCAGCATGAGCCAGCAGCCTTTTAGCATAACTAAGAGCAAAATCTGGCAAGAGGAAACAACTATGTAGGTAGATTTTGTTACATTTAGACAGAACCAAGCTAGCTTGTTCCCCATTTTCGGCCTTTATGCTAAGCTTAGCTAAGTGACAGCTGGCAGTAGCTTCATACAGTAGGAAAGAGACGTACTTAGTGTTGATCCTCTCATCTAACAATTACAGCTTTTTCCCAAAATCTTAAACTTTTTCTTTTAATATACAAGATGCATATGCTAGCAAAGCTTACTGCGAATCCCCATTCCAGAGGTTCCCAAAACCGAGTATCATTTATACAGCTTCTTTAAACACAACAGAGTGCTACGTTAGTGCTGCCAATCACAAATTGCAACCAGATGCAAGTGTGAGGAGGAAGGTAGTGCTTAACATGTTGGACACATTACTTATTGTGTGCTTACACAGAGTTCCTCAGAGCTAGAAATACCAAGAACTCAATAACTATGACACAATATTCATGGTAACATGAAGTTTTCTAGGAAATTTAGAATGAGGGGGTCTCCATGTGAGGTAACGATGGCTTGTGTTGGATCTAGAGCTTAGATGGGTGAAAGGTCAGACTGTTGTACATGTCAGCCTTGAGCCTGGCCCACTCAGCCATCCTCTGGACGGAGCTTTTCTCTCGGGTGAGGATACGAGTGACCTTCTTCAGCTTCTCCTCGTTCCTGTCCAGATACCTTATGCCCTCAGCCTGCAGGAAGTTAAGTTTCTCTAGCCGATTCTCATCCATGGAGATGTCTTCACTTATGTAGGGGTTGAAGCGGAAATAAGTGTTGGGCGGGAGGAAGGCGTCAAGCATGGCGTGAACCTCTGGAGAAATGAAAAGAGTGAGGGTGAAGCCGCAGAAAAAAACAAACATGACATTTTAAATACACTACAGACTATAATTATAAACACAGAATTAATTTCCTAATAGCATAAACACGTATAAACATTCTGATGTTGTGTTGGGAGTGAGAACGACTCACGAAGACTAAACATGTCTGTCAGCGCTGTGACAGGAAGTCACAGAGTCAGCACTCAGGGCTGAGAACGTGAGGTAACACACAGTCAAAATGTCTGGCTAGTCAGTCACTGTTGTTTTCAAATGTTACGTCTGAGAGGTTTTATAATCAACAACATACAAATGCATACAAACAGGCAGCAGGTAGAAAAAACTGGGTAAATACGCCTGAGGGATCCAAAAAGGTGACGGCTGTTGTTTTTGTCCATGTTCCCACAGTGATTCAACAGTGTGGGAGTCCAGATATGGATTCTATTAAAAACTAGAGTCCTTTGAGATTCTTCAAGGAGTAATTTATCTAAAAGGTTATTTGGAGAGTTTAATTTACTTTTGTTTCTTGTGTTTTTAAAACCAGTCAATGTACCGTGTTACATTATCGCATTTTGCAAAGTTAAACACTGAGAAGTAAGTAAAGCAAGATAAGTGCAACTACAAACTTATTGAAATGAGTCAAACTTGCTCTTTGAAGATATATTATGTGGTTAATTCCAGAGATTAAATTTGTTTTTTCTGCGCTATTATAATTATCTCCATGTTCCAACATTAAATCCTGTTAACGGCAGTTTGTTTCTACTCCTATCAGCTACCAGTGAGAAGCTCCAGACTTATCAGTGTAAGTTTTTGCCAAATGTTTAAAATTCTGATTTTCCCTCCTTCAAAAGAAAAGATTACCATGTTCGCATTATCAAAGCAATTATTTTTCTTTCCTGTAACATCAAAATGCCTGGCTCCGCAGGTCTAAACTGCAGCTCCACCTCATGGAGAACCTAATTAGTGGCCTTCTACACAATAATGAGTGAGTTGTGAGTGTGTACAAACCAGCTCAATCTAGAGCTCTGTTTACTTTCAAAACCCCATTAGATCGGCCTTATCTATCCACAACAACAATCCGAGGCTCCACTGATACACCAAGACAAAGTAGCAGGCTTGCGAACGACGGGACAGGAGGGAAGCTTTTGAAAAGGGAAAAAATCTGTGATAAACACTCTTGCTAATCTCCTGTTTCTAAACAACAAAGCCCAGTGGAGAGCTGGGGAGAGCTTAATCCCAAATACAGGAGGAGCAAGTGCAGAGAAGCATCTAGGTCACACATTACACCACAGCAGCAGCAGCAGCGAAAGGGAGGGGACCGAGCCAAATTTAGGCACAGCAGAGGTGCAAATGTCCAGAGGTGATAAGGAGACGGAAGAGGTTGCCACTACAGAGGGCCACAATGGGACGTATCCAGAACAAAGTCAAACTGCACTGCAGTTATTTTCTAAGCTGGTGACATCAAAGCCTAATGATTTTACACAGAAATGGCACAGAAACAGAGGGAATAATTCATTCAGAATCAACAAAGACACAACAGAGGTCAAATAAGGGCATACATTTAAAGTCTGACAAACCCCTGAAAACTCAACTCTAAACTGCATAATGAAGCTTTAGCATTGTGCAGTGACGGTCACTTACCCTCAGTGTCTGTGGCACTGCTGATGACATTGGTGAGTTTGGTTTTGAGGCTCGTGTAGGTGCTGCTGCTCTTGCCAGGGTTTTCAAAGCGGCCCGTACCGAGAGAGACCACACACTCTAAGGGCGTGTTAGGCCACAAACACTTGCACTCATGGATAGCCAGTGCTGTGGGGTTGTTAATCAGCAGACCTCCATCCTGTGCACAAAACAGAAGAAGTGCCATGTTAGAGACCCATTTAGAGGCTTTGAATGCTTTTTATGCCAAGACCACAGTCAGTGAAACCAATTAATTGGCAGTTGAAACTTAAAAACCTTTCATGGATTTTAACAGTCAATAGATGCAATTTTTGAAAAACATCTGACAAAACAAAAAGGAGAAATCAATGTGCAGTTACAGAGCTGATTGTAGGTCTACAAAGCATCTTTTTTTTCTTTTTCCTCTTCTTTTACATTTTCAGTCAGGCTGGCTTTGATATTGAACAATCGCCCAGGAGTGCTTTCGCTTTGGATCCATAGTCTACCCAAGGCAATGGGGGAGAAACTGGAGAGACTGTGGGGATTGTTGAATAGGCATGAGGCTGAGGGGCCGCGGGGCTGGCAGCAGGATCAAACACACAGGGGCCAGTCCTCATTAAAGAGGCCAGGCTTGGGGGGGTGGGAGCTGCAGGGCCCCAAGTGTCGAGGGACACACTAGGGGGAAGAGTGATTGTTTATGTGATCGCGTACGTGCATGTTTGATCAAATGCTCACGCCTGCTTCCAGTCAATGCATATAATAACAGGGGTATCTGTTTCTGACAGCATATGTCACATGGATTCACACAAATAGAACTTTAGAGAGCAGGATGGAGGGAAAAACACATCTTTTCACTGCACTTAAGGATGTCAAAGCCCAAACACAATCCTGTACATATCTATAGGAGCACACAGTGTGATGGGGAATATAAGAGGCCATACAGCGGCAAAGGTCTGCTAATATTTCAGGGAGCCAGACTGAGAAATTGTGTCATCAATCCAAAGACCAGAAAAAATTGAACTGCAAATGGAATTTGCTATTGTATTTTGACTGGTTGCACTGAATCAAGTAAACAACAGCAGATTTTTCATGAATGATTTGTTGTGGCCAGTAATATAGAAAAATAAATTCCTACTCTTTAAGAAAAATGACAGAAAATTATGCAAAGCAGGCCAAATGTTCAGCATTAGTTAATATTCAAACAAGACTAAGAGCCAAGGGATACATTTGCAGCTATGTTAAGATTGACTTAGGCTTGACAGTCTTACATGTATTTGGATTATAAATGTCTGGAAGCCTGAGAAAACATTCAAACTTCACAGAGAAGACTGGTTCCAGACCATGACCCTCTTTCTGACCACTGGCCACTGTCAGTTGATCGCCACTAAATTGATAAAGAACACCATAATTATTTGGTTTTAGCTCTTCAGTGTGTACATTTTCCGCTCTCATTAGTCATCTATGATAGTAACCACAAGACCTTTGGATTTTGGACTATTGGTAGGACAAAACAATGAAGAAAAGACACTTGAAGACATCACATTTTGCTTGACCAACATTCATCAATCGAGATAGTAACTGTCAAATTAATTTATGACAAATTATCATTCATTGCAGCTCTATATTAAAAACATTAAAATTCGGACCCAATGACTGCGACAGATGAAAAGATAAGGAACCATTAAAAGTTATTACAATTGTTCCTGAGGGGAACATGAATGTCTGCACCAAATGTTGTGTCGATTTCTTCAGTAGGTGTTGAGATATGTAACTCAATAAATGAAAACTTCAGGGTTAAACAAAATTACTGGGAGTCATTCTCTTGGGGAGCATGAATATCAAGAAATAATATTTTACTTAAGACCAAAGTGGGGGAGAGACAAAAACAGAGAGACAGACACTGCCATCCACTGAGCCACATTGGAAGTCTGGCTAAAAATGAAGAAATGTGAAAATTTACGAAGGCAAATGTCTGATAATGGACCTTTATATGATTTAAAAGAGATAATCTGTTACGATAAAGTATGACTCATTTAAAACCTTATAGTAGGGTATTATGAGAATTCCCTGTGAGAGCCAAAGCTTCAGACAGCGTCCATCTCACTGGCTGAGATGGAAGTTACATAAAGAGGGTTTCACTCGGCTACAATGCATGAAAAAAAAACGCTGAGGCAGCCGTTTGTCCGAAGCACGTCATTATGCACAGGCAGGGTGTCTGGCAAATCAAGAAATGAATCACAGAAGAGGGAGAAATGCCTGGATTGGAGTTGCTCCTAATGGAGACTTAGAGGGACTTTCACTGTCGGGAGCACCAGACGAACCCAGCTGGAAACAAAACAACCAGGCAGTTTTCTTATCACTCACACCACTGTGAGAGGCTCCATTTTCTGAACTCAGTGGCAATTATGGCAACAGCCTGTGTCCAGTCATGGTTTCTTTGTGCTCATAGCTGGGGGCAGATTTCACAAGCACAGTGGCCGGGCTTGCACACACAGCAAAGGCATGTAACATTAGAAGCCAAGCGCACAATACTCCTGTGAGCAAGGAGTTGAATGCTTTAACTTGTCTCCATTTCAGTGCACCTGCTTGAGCAAGTCAGAGCTGGTGAACATAGTCGAGGCATTTAGAGAAGATCTGTTATTTTGGAAAGGACAAAAAAAATAGTAGTGCAACTGGAAGGACTTTAAGGTTTTATTTGTGGCTGGTGCTAAGAACTTTTCAAAGTTACAATAATTTAGATGACAATTTGTACCATCATGTCCTACACAACCGTCCAAATCAAGATGATGCTAGGCTAAACCTACAAAGTGGTAAAGCCAGGGCTCTTTAAAGCCACTTTTTGGTGAGATATCCATACATAGCTGACTGCCAGGTTCACATATCAGAGCCTCTTGAGGCCAGGAAATATGTGGCTGGAGAGTTAAGTAAGAAACAATGATAAACAGAGGACAAACTGCGAATTAGCTTTGCATACAAAATGGCCAAACTCGAGCTGTCTGTCACACACGTAGCATGATACATGGCAAGGGTCACTTCCATTTATGAGGATTTAAAGCTGTTTGGCTGCTCAGGCTTACAATGACTTAATCTCACTGTGAAAAAACGTGCCATGTTTCAACGGATAAATGTCCTGCGAGGGGACGCCCCTGTCAG
>JAPZDZ010000023.1:18225724-18237855 GCA_029783805.1 Acanthurus tennentii | reverse complement strand
ATCCGTTCAACACAGTGCAATTTCTGCCACTAGAGGTCTCTCAATCAAATAAATGAAAGCAAAGATGCAGTTTTAAGATGCTGTGAAGTGGCATGGGATCAAGGGATTTGTTGATTTCATTGCCAAACAGCCGTCTTAAGTAAAAATCTATCAGACAGACTCAGGCTGAAATGTTCACAGACGAGGTAACGTATCAGTTTTGTTCACAGTGCATTTAGAAACATTGTAAAAATGTTACGTATTTAATGTTTCAGTAAACCTTGGAGGAGTCTGTGCCTTATGAAATCCTATATACTTCTTAACCTTCACTGTCCTGTATGGCTTTTGGGTGTCTGTCTCTCCTACTTGTCATGCAGAGGTATGCTGCACAGAAATAGAGAGACGAGCTTTCTTTGTAACACCCCACTAAACAAGGTGAGTCAAAGGCTTAGTGGTCAGTGCCAGAGCAGAACAAGAGGGAAGAATGAGTCAGACCTTCTTCTAAAACTCACCTTGGGGCACTCTGGGTCTCTTGCAGTCTCCACCAGGAGATGAGAGCCCATTTTCTCTCTGTGGAAGGGAAGATAGGATGGTGTTATTTTCTGGATTAGTGAATTTTGGAAAGAAGTTTGACTTTTTAAACGTTTCTTTCTGCAAGCTTTACAAAGTACTTCAGTTAATGGAACTTAATACTATTGTGGTGATTAGCCAAATTGGACTATTTCACTAGTTCACAATAATATGCACCTATATTTGACTTCTGATTTTTTTTGCATGTTATTGTGTTTTTATCCTTTGTATTAGTTAGTATAAGTTATAATAATGAACTCCATTATTCCATATTGTATGAATTTTTAGAAAACTGCTTCAGACAGGTTTTCCATCACAGTGAACATCATGCCTGCTTTTCTGGTTGTAAAAGACACAGGGGAGAAATGCAGTACCAAGTTTACAAATAAATTGGTATGAATAACTTAAAATCAATCCACATTAGCTAAGCACAACCACCACTTCAACATCTGTGACGACTGAACTGACTTGAGCATGTTCTCCCAGGCTTCGCTGTCATAGAAAGCATGGCTCCAGCCCATCTTCACGGTCCCAACAATGACGTTCTGCTTGAAAACATCTGAACCCAACTTCCGGTAAAGGTCATCACACTCGCTCAGTGGGATTCGGAACACACCGAGCAAGAAACCTAGTATCGCACCTGAGGAAAAGCCAAACACACGAACATTTAAAGAGGGGTAGTAGGTCCAGATAAACTAAACATACAAAAGCACATTTTGCTAACACAAAGTATAAGAGCTTTGGTTTCTAATTTGAGAATGCAGTGAGGCAATCTTGGTAATAAAAGAGCAAACAGATGCACTGCTGGTTGTTTTGTAGCTCTCAAAGTGTGGCTGTGATGCAAGATTAATTTCCTGTAAGAGTATCTGTTAACAACAATGATGTCCTTGGATGATCCTTTTATAGGAAATGCATTACATTAATATGGCTATCATACTACAGGCAAATATTTTTCAGCTACTTTCTTTTCATGATTAATTATCTTAACAGGATTTTTGAGCCACAACAACAGCACTATGGGTTCAAAGATGGGGTGTACCTGGAGGATCAAACAAGCCAGATGTGGCCCAGATGGGTTTTATGCATGCGGACATCTAGATTACATTATGCTTTGACAACATTCACTAACTGTGAAAATGAAGTAGCTCCAACTGGTGGAGATTAAGACTGAGAGAACTAACGAGAGCTGGAGACAAACAGAAAGTTCTGGTAGTGATTAAAGACCAATGTGCTCTGTAAATAAAATGCAGTTTTTCAATCTGCTGTGAAATGAAACCAACAAAGTGGCAGATGGAGAAGACAATCCAAGGAGACCCACAGCACCCCCTTCTGGTGATTATGCATACAAGGAGGAGGTATGAAATGACCTACTGACAATTTCTGAAACCCAATTAAGCTAAATAATTTTGGGAAATTCCCAATTTTATGATTTATTTAAGAATTTGAACACATTTTTAAAAGATTTACTGTAACCTAAATTGAGCTTGAAGCAGCAGGATTAATATTAGAGTGGTGTTTGTGGTAAAAATTGAGGTCAAAACAAGTAGAGCAACAAATGGGTCAGAGTGTGATCAGTGCTGCTGGTCCAGCAACACTGGACTCTGCTCTAATAATCCAGACTCACACATAGACATGTAGAAGTAGAACAGGAGCAAAATGTACCTGTACTGACACCGCAAATATAATCAAATAGTTTGTAAATGGGTTTGCCCGTCATGGCCTCCAGTTTGTGTAACGTCTGAAGTGCAAGGAGTCCCCTGAAAGTACAGCGTCAGACACACACACACACACACACAGAGTCATAAATTAATAAGATAAGACAACCACAGCTTGCTAATAGGCCATAAGGAGCGACAGCTGATATATTTTTACACTAGAATAACAAAGACTGATGGGAAATAAATCCCTCTCCATTTAACTAATTGTTTCTCAAGAATACATTTACCTGACTGACTAAAACTGCCAACAGAAGGATAAATATTTTTCAAAACATGGCCTTGGCTGAAGTAAATGCCACTTAGTTCCCTTTAGAAAAGACTTTTCATCAGCACTCTTATCTTTCAAAAAAGATTAGAACAAGAATTGGTTGTTTGCATTCACCAACCAATCAAGTTGCTGTTTACATCCACGTCTGTCCAGACTCATTGAATATATGTGATGATAAAGACTTAAAAGAAATTTAATAAAGGAGTTAAGCATATATTTAGGCAAAAAGGAAGCGATATTGACATGTATGCTCCCAGTGAGACACATTCTGTCTTCACTTACAGACCAATTTTACAGAGGAGCACAGAAAACTGATAGAGAGCTTCATCACAGGATGCAACAATCATCACCTGAAGCTCAATATCATCAAAACCAATGAGCTTGTGGTGAACTACAAAGCTTCAAATAGATGTTTCTGCAAAGATGCTACAAATTTTAAAAAGTGGATGTGTCTAGCTAACAGAGAGGCACAAAAAGAGCTGAACTTGTACCTCAGTCCTCCTCCATCTATGGACAGGATCCTAATGCCCCGGCCTTTCACAGGTGCATGGTAGCCCACCAGAGCGAGGGCTTCTCTAACTGCTGCCCTCAGGCCAGGGTCACTGGCTTGTTTCAGACGCAGCAGACAAGGAATAACATTCTCCTGTGGAACACATGAACAGATGCAACAGTCAGAAGTAAACATGAAAAACAGGATCTGTCAGCCATGATGTGATTAGTCCAGAACTGGATGGGCTAATTTTTACTATCATTATGATCTCAGACATAAGCAGCTGGAACTACTGTGTCATTTAACAGGCTGAAAATAATACACTCAACTTCCCCCTTTATTTATGTAATCTCTCTGTTTTTGTTTTCTCAGTCTGTTGTACTGCATTGCTTCTGCGCTTCTTGTTTTCTTTCAGCATACAGTTACTGAAGTAATCTAATAAACAATCAACGCTTCCTAAAGAAGGTTTCAATCCCATTTTCTTTTTAAAGTTGCCAAGTTTTTCCTTTTTGCAGGTCATAGTTTAATTTAAATGAACTCTAGGTGGGAACTAATGTGACAGCAGTATCAAGATGTTTTAGGGCTAACCACACCTTAAATATTGTTTGTGAGTGTGAGTGTGTGTGTGTGTGTTTGTGTATAGATGACAGTTACCACTAGTTCAATATCAGCAACACCAATGAGCTTGTGGTGAATTACTGCATTATGTCTATTAGTAGGACAGTTCTTTGAGAGAAACAAAAACTAGAGTCAAACTGCTTGTGTGTGTCCTCAAACTGCTTCCCCCAGGCCTGAGTAACTGGTCAGATTTAGGTGAAGTAGGAAAGGGATAAAAAACAAGGACATAAGCAATCAATGCTGTCTAAACGAGAGTTCGAGCCCACTGTTTCTCACAAATTGGCTGGCAATTGACAAGTCTTGCTATTTTGCAAGTAATAGTTTAATTTAAATGAACTCATTAATGCAAACAAGTAGAGACCATTTGCAAGGGGAAAAAAGCATAAACAAACCATTACTGAAACCGAGCACTTAAAATGAAACTGTCAAGTTGTAAATTGATTGATAGCATTAAAATGAATGCTTCTGCAGACTCAGGTCAATCAATCACCACAATATAGCCACAATGGTCTCCTTTGGTTCTGCTGCCATTTGCAAAGCTATAAATACTAGATATGTTGAGGTAAACACTGTTAATAACTCTAGTAAAAGTGACCTTGGTTTGAAATAGGTTTGCACGGAATATGTTTCTGACACCATAATAGATAAAGCTGGGATATAAATAATGCTACAGTGTGCAGTATGCATGTGGCTGTCTGCCATCCGGGAAGTTGCAAAACAAATGTTTAACAATCCATGAGAAGTGTAACACTATCATGTATGACAAAAACATGCTGCTGTAAACAGTCTTGACACCACGAGTTAAGGGCAAGACCTAAGAGTTATTCCTTTTGACTCGCTAAGCAACATCAAACATTTATCAGCCAAAACCTCATGTGTCATGTTCTGAATTAAATAAATGAATGAATAAATAAATTAATAAATATCTAAATGCTATTCTGGTCAGATTTCTCACCTTTATTGCAACACCACTAGTCTCTGGGAACTCTAGGAGATGGCAGCTGAGGTCCTCCACCCTGTTGATGTAGACCCTCACATCCGAAGCCCTGTGGAGACCCTGTACCAAAGCCCGAGTTCGATTGTCCACACTGACCCTGGCAATGATCTAAGAGACAAAAAATGTGCCACAAATTGAAGCTTTCAATTTAAACATGCCATTTTTTTAATCAGAAATAACTGACAAAGTTATTGCCTAATCTTGTCCTGATAGTTTTGCTTGTTTCTAGGCCAGACCCCAAAACTGAACTTTTAAAAACCCCTAATATTTTTCACCTTTTCCAATCAAGTTTTTTCAAATGCTATATGCGTATATATCATATTTTTGCACAACAGCTATTGCTTGATATTGCCCCATCTAAACTTATATTGGGTCATTATAACTCATTTATAATCGTCTCAATATTGACCTCAAATGTGAAGCTGCACCTTGAATTCAGTTGACTGTGGAGTTTAGTTAAATCACAAATGAATTAATGACAAACTTGCCACTCGGTAACTGTTATTATTCTTAAGCAGTGTTAACAGGAATATACCTTTTTATATCTAACAATTACATTTTGTTGCTTTGATAATGCATACCTCTTGTGGAACTGGAGCACATACCTGTTTATTACATCAATCTACTGTATATCATCAGTCAAAGGACATAAAGCATGCAGTGTCTTGTGTTTTCTGCTAATTCAAACAAATATCATCTGCTTAAAAGAACTCAACCATTTGCACAAACTGAATGTCAATTGTGTTTACATCTCCACAGTGTAAAAGCCTCTCAAGTATATACCTGCTGTGGTTCAATAATAAATCTACAAAGGGATTATTTTTTAACTCGGGTGGAATGTCATAAGCACACTAAAAACCCTTGGACATATGGAGTAATGAGAGCTCTGGTTAACATGTGCACAGCAGACAGCCTGCTTAACTTTCCCAGATATTTAGAACTGTCTGATGAGGGAATTATGTTTTGCTCATAAAAACACACAGATCATATCCCAAAATAATAGGTTAATTTTTAAAATACACCATGACCTTTTTGTAGACATACCTTCTCTCTTTGTAGCAGAAGTTTCTTGGCTTTTTCCTCTGCAGCCTTCTGCTCCTTACTAACTGTAGCCTCTGCCTGTTTGATTAGTGCATCCTCAGACTTCTTCTCCTCCAATGCAACACTTTTGGACTCTGTTGTCCTGAACTTGGGGACCAGGGGTGCAATGTAACTTCCTACAAAGGCTTGTACAGTGGGAGCTGAGTAGGACAGGTAGTGTCCCAAACCCTTCTTTGTAGAAGACAGGGTATTTGGAGGAGCAGAATCTTTTTTATGTGACACTGGCATGAGCTCACTAGTTTGTTGACCCTGAGAGGAAGCAGAGGAACAGCCAACATTTTCTCCTTTCTTGTCCTGAGTCTTTGTACTGCTGCTAAAATATGAGTTGATGTGATGAGCCATGTAGTTGTAGGTTTCATCCAGGCTGACTGAAAAAGTGCTGGGATGAAAAAGTGCTGTGGTTTGTTTGGAAGTTGTGCTCTTGCTCTCAGAATCACTCAGGGAAGGTTTTAGCTCCTCTTGCCTTCTGGCACAACCGGCTTTGACAGTGGGAACGACACGTCTCAGCCTTTTCTCCTTAGGTTCAGTAACAGTCAGAACTGTGGCAGTGACAGTCTCTTGGGAAAGACTGGGAGGATGAGGGGAGGTAGTGGCACTTGCATTAACTGTAGCAGCAGAGGTAGGAATAGAAGGACTGGCAGAAGATGAGTCACATAGGGGTTTGGGTTTAGAAGAAGAAGAAGAAGAAGAAGAAGAAGAAGAAGAAGAAGAAGAAGAAGAAGAAGAAGAAGAAGAAGAAAGGGAAGCAGCAGTGGGAAGAGTAGATGGTGGTGCACTCTCCTCAGCTTTCACTGTAGACTCAACACTTAACTCAGCCTTTTCCCCAGCCTTTAAGGCATTAGGCTTGAGTCTGGTAATTTTGGAAAGAAGTTCTGTATGTGTCCCACTCACAGCTTTAGAAACCGTGTCCAGTGTGTTCCTGACCCGCGACAGATGTTGGCTCAGACCAGCAGACCATCGTGAGGTTGAGGTGTTCATATACAAGATGCTGGTGTGAAAACCAAGCTTTTGTCTAACCTGGTTAGCTTTACAGAGCCATCCCTTACGCCCAGTGTTCCTGAGGTGGTGGATATGCCTCCAGCTAAGATAACCAACCTTGTAGCAATAAGGTTGTAGTACATGATTCCTGTAGTGAGGGGTACCAGACGTGAGTAGTGAGGTGTCTGACTTGCGCACATGTGTTCTCCACAAATGAAATGCCCTGCTTACTTTCGCCCAGGTATTTTGGGGACATCTATGATTCATTCTTTCAGGTCACAAGAGTTTGTGCCATCCAAAGCAATATTAGGCCTATGATCTTCCTTTTCATTTACCTGGTGATGACAAAAAATTAACGTATGCATTAAAGAAAGAAAACACTAAGCAAGGTATCACTGAAAGCAACATGTGAGATAACGTTTAAAACGTTGACACAGCTCCTAAATCTTGCACATTTATTAAGCTCTCTTCAAAAGTAAAATATTTTGAGTTAATGGTTCTGACTGAGAGGACAACAAAATAGCCAGTTTCTACTTAAAACAACATAGCTTACTTCAACATCTGCAAATAGCTGTTAGCTCCGAAGCTAGCTAAATCGCCAGCATTATGAAGGCCTCACAAAAACATAATTAACCATACCAGTCTTTTTATGTCCTCGTATCATGGGAGCCACAAAGTCTTTGTTACTGCCATTGAGTCACCAACACAGACACACAATAAGTTTAACAACTTGTGTTTGACAATACGGTCTTTCGACATGACAGTGCTTTCAAGAATGACGTGAGTACGTCAGTCAGAAGAAAAACATTGATCATGTGACAATCTGTGTGCTCTCCAATTGGCCACTTGTTCACTTGACCCCTTGAATACAGTCTGTTGATTGGTGGAAAAAAATTAGCCACCGCTCTGTTGCAGAGGATCAACTTTTTAGTAAACGGCGTACACCGGTCCTCTCCTAGGTAGGCGGGGTCAATCTCCAACAATAAAAAATGGGTTCCGCCCCTGTACACCATCACAGCTTAAATAAATGAAGCGATAGGCAAACACTTGGAAATATGACGACGATTATTTATTCAAATGTTGAAATCAGATAACAATTACAACGGTTTAAATATACATACAAACTCCATTGCACTCCAGTGTATATTAGTTACTGTAAAATACAATAATACTAATGATAAAATTTGATAATTATCATTAACACAGCTGTAACACAAACAAACAACTTTCGGAAATACTGACTGTATTGGCCGACAGAGGGCAGAAATACACCACACTGTCTAGATGTAGCGTTACGATCGAAGAAGTCACACAGATGATGCTGCATTTAAACCTGAATGCAGGTCGAAAACCAAGTACCGACTCAGATAACACTTTTATGTTTGGCATAAAATAACTGGTTTATAGGCAGAACTACAATACACCAGCAAAGGAGCACTCGTGTATGTCCCCCGTAAAGGTAAGTGCGGGTCTAAAGGAGAGGAGGGGCAATACAATGTGTTAGCCAAAGTCAGCTAACATTTGGATAGACTATTAATGTGATGCTACACCTGTAACACAGTCTAACGTTAGTATCTAAATAAATCAGACGAAATATAATCTAATAGATTTTTCAGGGTGATCTTAATTTATGCTTAGAGTATACAGTACACACAAGAAAAGTGTTATGAACTTTTCTGTCTGATTTTATCAGTCCGAGCTACTCTGTCGCAGTATTGTCTTGCTAATATCATTCTTTAATATTTTACAGGTAAGTTAACCAAGATGCCTTTTCGTGCTTCAGATATTTTAACACTAAGTAGACACTCCTTTGTTTGAAACTTTTGAAGCTTTTTTCACTAACTGATCATTTTCTCTCTTTTGTGCAGGGGACATCATAGTCATGGCATCGGCACAGTCTGCTGTAACGTTTGCAGTGTGCATCCTCATGATAACAGAGCTGATACTTGCCAAGAAGGACTACTATGATATATTGGGAGTGCCTAAAGATGCTACTGAGCGACAGATAAAAAAGGCTTTCCACAGACTCGCAATGAAATATCACCCTGATAAAAACAGGAGCCCCGATGCTGAAGTGAGATTCAGGGAAATTGCTGAAGGTACAGTTGAGTCTTTCTTGGTGGCATTGATTTATTTCGTAATAAAATCATAATTTTTTCGACATAATGCAAGATTATTGTTATTTATAATGAAGACTCTGGAGTATATGACTAAGGCTAAATGTACATGTTGAGCTTGTTTACCACATGTCACACTTGTCATGAGCTTAGTTAGGCCTTTGTCATTTCTCTAACCACAACTGATTTCATATATTTCTTTGTGCAGCTTACGAAACTCTGTCAGATGAAACCAGAAGAAGAGATTATGACCAGTATAGTGACACTGCTTCGTACTTCACTGGGGAAACACAGGGAAGAAATAGGCAGAGTGGCCACCAGCCTTTCAGCTTCAATTTTGATGACATTCTCAAGGACTTTGACATCTACAGCCAGAACAGACATGCCCGCCACAGAAGACACTTTAATGAGCACTCCAGGACCCACAAGGAGTCCCACAATAGACATAAGAGACACTTTCAAGGAGGTTTTGGAGCAAGAACCTTTGATGACATGTTTGATGACATAGAAAGAATGTTTGCATTTGAAGAACATACCAAACAGACTGAAAACAGGTTTCATGGTGCATCAAAACAACACTGTAGAACAGTGACACAGCGCAGAGGAAACATGGTGAGCACATACACAGACTGCACTGCATCATAAGGTGCACTGTAAAATGACTTCTGATTCTAAATTGCCTTAAGGGGATACAGCTCTGTTCCATTGTTTAGGAAACAGAAAGCCACTCAATTCACCTTCTTTAAAATGTGTGTGATGTTGAGATCTGACATTCATGCACAAAATCACAAACACTGACCACACCGTTTACCTAACTTAGGTTTAAACATGAATAAGCTATGTTAAGCCAGCTTATTATTTTCAAACTTTGTTAATGTTTGTTCAAGCTCCTCCTTGTGTGTACTCATAGACTTGTATGTTTGTTATTATTTTTCACTTATGGTTAAAAGAAGCTAAAAGGGAGAATTTTGTCAGTATTTTTAAGCACCTTCTCTAATAGTTGAATTTGTTTATTTTACTGTTGTTAAAATAAAAACAATCATACTTAATTTGGCACAGGGCTACCCATGTGACAGTTCATCACGAGTTCTCACCGAGGTCTTTTGTACTACTTTTAGTTTCATTTGGTTTTGCTATTGTGTGTCTCAAAATACAACTGCATGTAGAAACAATAGCACCCTATGGTTGTCAAGTGGGGAGCAATGTCAACAAAAAAAATTGTCACCTCTCACATGTTTGATTGTTTAACTCATCTTTGTACTACACCTCATCTAAATGTTGTTGGACTCTACACACTCATATTTTTTAGATAGATACATATTAACAATTGGTGTTGCATTTCCACCAGTTCATTGTAAAATAATTGTAAATGCTTTTAGAATAGTTAAAATATAAGTTGGCAAAGATATAGGTGAATGGAGAAATATTTGTGGCTTAGATTTAAGTGGGAGTAGCAATAGCTTTTAATTTAATACGGCCAAGTGAATGATATTGAATGTTTGGTCTTTCTTGTACTATGTGTGGTACTTTTTATACCTCAGTGGCAGAAGATATTTAGATTTAGGTCAGTATAACAATGTAAAAAATTTCAATTCTGAATAAAATTTTAACTAATATTTTCTACTATTTAAAATTTACAGTGCTTGAAATTGAACTACAAGTCCTCAAATATTGGTATGTCAGTCAAACAGCAAAGAATATAATAAGTGAACCAATGTGGACCAATTGAACTGCAAGTTCAAGTTAATCATGTTCTGTAGTAAAGGTTTTATGAGAACTATTTTCACGAGACTCAAGGATTTGTTTTTATTTTTGAATATGATATTTTTTAGAAGCAAGAATACTAGTGCACTACAGGGCTGAAGGAATACTTAACGTACAATAAATGTGTATAAAGGCATCATTGGCAGTTGTTGAAACCCCCAAGTACAAAAACACTTTGTTACATTATGTTTTTTAAATATTTACGGTGATATTCTGTTTTTACATTTTTACATTTCGAGTGTGCAATATTTATATCCTATATTAATAGTGTTATAAACGTTTCAATGGCACTTTCAATTGTTTATAGCTTTAATTTAGAAATGTATTTCTGAAATAGAAAAGGTAGAACAACTGAGCTTCTTTCTATTTACTACTTTTAATGACATGTAAGAGAAAATTGTTTTCATTTACATTTTAGATAAAATGGTCATTTTATGACAGTTTGTTGTTGTGCTTGTAAGCGTACTTGAAATTTCCAATAAATGTCCAAACATTTATATCCCCGAAATCCGTCATTTTGTTAGCTTTCCTGAAGCAAACGTGAGGCTCAGTAACCGGTCGGAGTGTTTTCATCATGAATGTTTGCATCCCTTTATTAGTTTCTCACATAAATATTTTGTTACTCACCCTAGTTACTGTTGCGCAGAGGAAAAAATTGTTTTCTTTCTTCTCATTGGTTCATTGTTAGCACGGTGTCACCTCTAGGAAATGTAGTTCATGAAAAGTCAAACTCCAAACATTGAGACTATTGGTGAGGCTCTACCGAACTCAAACTCCCATGATTCAACTCTGAGCAACTGAGTGCGCAGTTGTTTGTAGATCCAAAGAGACGCCAGTTGCTTTAGCCGAGGGACATTGAATGACTTTGTGCCCGTGTTGCGGCAAGGTAAAGAAAGTTGTAAATTTGACAGGTCGGGATTCGTATCGGAGCTCATGGAGGCCCTCATACCTGTCATAAACAAACTGCAAGATGTATTTAACACGGTCGGCGCAGACATCATGCAGCTCCCGCAGATAGTCGTTGTGGGAACTCAGGTAAGAAACGTCACTTTGCTTGAAGGCTAGCAAGTTAGTTAGCCTGCGCCAACTTATTGTTTTGGATAAAGTAAAGTTCAAATGCCCACCACAGTTTTTCTTTCAGTTTCATGTGGGTATTACAGAAACAGACATATACATTCATTTTGCATTAACTTAGTTTTTATTACCCCAGTCTAAGTAAATAGAAACTAAATCGACATTAGCCACATGTTGTTTTACTTAAAAGCTAAGTCAGTTTAGCAATGTTTAAGCTGACAGGAAACAAGCAACTATCAACATAACAGATCAGATCTTTCTCCTGGAAATAAAATTAAACTATAGTTTATCTTAAATTTTCTTAGATTTAGATTGTCTAAAACAAATACCGTTATACTCATACTTTAGAATATCTGTCTTTATGGATTGTCTAAAAATATTTACCATTCACATGCACAGTATACGACAGACCATTAGGCACACCCTGCTTAAACTACTGCTACAACTAAACAGCACT
>JAPZDZ010000023.1:18156964-18180743 GCA_029783805.1 Acanthurus tennentii | reverse complement strand
TTGATTCATTATTCTGATTAACTGTCGTAAGGGTATTGCTGTAAAGGTTCTCAATGCCATTTTTAATATACTATATACCAAATACTATATAACATAAATCTAGTCTAACTATTTGGGTGGCAGCACAGGTCACAATGACAGATACCTTATAACCTCTGCAGAAAAAAACAAACCAGGTTCAAAAAAAGTGATTTAGATAACCCTTATAGAGTGTTTAGACAGTTATGTGATATAATGTTGACCTTCTTAAGAGGCATGAACAAAAGAACATGTGGATTATAATGAGTAAGTGATAAATGTACCTGTAGATCCTGCAAAGAAAGGCCTGACAGTTGGAGTGCTGGGACTCTTTCAGTGAGGATTCTCTCTCGTTCCGCTTGTTTGACTTGCTTGTCATTGTCAAGCATAGTCATGGCCTTCTTTAGCAATTTGGTCTAGTATGCACACAAATTTAAACTTCAGACAACCAGACAATATATAGTGCACAGCAATAAAAGAATGCAATTCCTAAAAAAATTTTTTATTGCATTGCTGCCAAGACTAACACAGTTGCACATTAAATACCTTTAAGAACAGTCTGCGAGATGCAGAGATCTTTGGCTTTGGTTTCTGGAAAAAGAGATAGTATGGTATACATGTCAGATCTCTGGCAAAACTGTCTAAATACAAGTGTTTTATTTATTTATTTATTTCAAGCGTTAAAGTTGATCAATTTTATGGTCAAGGCACTTGGAATGCAGAATACATAGGTTATTCCTAATAATTTAACGTGCAATTTCCAGTCCAACAACCGATAAAAAAACTTAGTAACCAGAGTGTTTAGAATGAACTTACTGGAGCTCTGTCCAATCAAGAAGATGATGTCCATAATTCAAAAAGAAAAAGAGATATTTAAAACATTGCTGAACATCACAAGCTCGGTTAAATTTTGAGTTATGTTGTGATGAAAATAAATAGGACATGTTACTTACCCTTCAGACATGGTTCCAACTCTGTGTGTCCCCCCTTGTTAAATCTAGCAAAGTACAAAAGATATAATTATACTTATATCTCAACTAATTATACTTTTTAATGTTAAAATAATTAGCAGTAAAAAGCTAAATTAAGTAAAACTGACTATACGTTTTCATGGTTTCTGACAAAGTAATGCTACATGCCATAGATTGCAGTTCTATACCATGGGGTACAAACAATGTATGACATTGTCTAAAGGTCAAACCTACTGTATGACTTAAAAAATACTCTCTAAAACTAACCCAAATTCAGTTTAATGACAAAAAAAGAAGGAAAAAAAACAATCAAAACCAAATATGCCTGGATTCACATTGTTTTTTCATACAATTTTTAAATATCCTTTCATGAAGTCAGAAAAAACCTCACCAATTCCACACTGTTGCATTAAAATAACACTATGAAAGTACAAGCAATGGGATACGATTTCAAAGAAGAAAACATAAATCAAATGCACACTTGGATGTGTTATTTATAACTTCTACTTGGAGTTCTGTTGGAGATCCGAGGAAGCCAGCTGAGCTAAGACATGAACAAAGAAAAACTCTTCTCCTGAAGTCACATGCAAGGGAAATTCTATACTTGAATAAAAAAATGAATAGTCGTTAATATGGACTTTGACTTCAGTGCTTGTTCAGGTGTCAAAAAAATCCATCCGTGATTTTTTTAACAAAGATAAAATGAAAGAGAAAGCATCAGTTTTCTCAACCTAAGCAAGAATACTGCAGTAAAAAAGCCATCATATGATGTATTGCCCCTTCATGTTCTGTAATATCTCAAAACAAGACTCCTTACCTTATACAGTAGGTGACAAATACTCTCAGGAGTCTTTTTCTGAGAGGAGAAGGGCAGAAAGAGGGTAGATATATAGATTCTGGCGATCATGTGAGTGGCTCACTAAAATAGACCGCCTGTCCTCACCATTCTTGCTCTGCGTCTCTCACATCCAAAAGTATGAAGTGTGAAAGTTCTTACTCAGACTGTCCACCTGTGATGCTTTCTTGGTGCCTCATTCTCCACTGAAGAGAAGAGGGCGAGGCCTGAAAGGGCTTTAATCCGATATAATGTGTGTGAAATTAAAGTTGATCCCCAAAAAGTCAAAAGTTATTAGTTACACATGAAGCAAAACAATGACAGGTTTGTTTTCTTTTTATTGAAAGGACATTACTGATTTTCAAGTTTGTATCAATTACTAAACCAAATATGATGATAACATACTTCAACTTCTATATTCTTGACAAATACTGCTACCATACTTTTTAATTTTTTACATGATATCTTAAGTAGGGTATTATTGCTGTCTGAGGATCTAGATGGCAGGACATATACACAGACATAGATAATTCATGAGGGAGAAACAATATTTCTCCACAGTCAACGACACAATGTACTGAAGGTACAAGGGTCAGTATCCTGTAATGATTTCAAAGAGTTGTGCTGCCATCCCAAGGCTGCAGGAGGGGACTACTGCAAACAGTCACTGCATCACTGATACAAAGCAAAAAATTGTTGCCAGAAATGCTAATCTGTATTGAAATCAGTTTGAGTATCATGCAAGTTTTTCTAATTGAAAATAGACCATTTGAAGTTTGTTGTCCCTCTTATAATAAAAATCACAATTTAATAAAGGCCACCTGTTACTTTTCCCTCTATTTCTACAAAACCACAACAAGCAAAATGATTCTGGTTTTAAGGGTTTTACTACCTGCAGTTTATAAATCAATATTATATACTGGAGGTAAGTCGATAAGTAACGTTAAGAATCAATCATAAGAAGAAAATAAAAGTGAGTGCTTCTTCAGTTTCCAGAGGCATCAAACAGCTTCTTTCTACCCTCCATTCCAGACATGGCTTCCACGTTCTTACGCCAGTCAGTCACCTCCTCCTTCTGTTGGAAATATAACATGACATCAGACATACAGCCGAGTTATAATAGATAGTTTGAATGTAAATAGTCATTACTTGAAGGTGTTCGAGCACCTAAAGTGTAAGCAAGGCTTACCTTTTCCTCTTCCTTCTTGACTGTTTTAAGGTTTGCCTTGAAGTCAAATGACTCCTTGCCTTTGGAGCCCAGCAGAACGCTCAACATGGCTTCAGCTGAGATCCTCACTCTCTTCAGGTTGGGTTTCTTGAACTTACTCTGGATCTCAGTGATCTTCAGCTTCATATCCTCAATCTGGCCAGGGTATCATGTGATAGCATGAATTGTGTTGTTACCATTCCACCATTGTGAGTCAAATAGATATTTATTCACTATCACAATGAAGAGGGAGCTTCCCAATACTCTTAAGTTATTCCCCAACAGTTCACTTGCCCACATCTATGAACTCATGAACATTGAGATTTATTGTTAGGTTAATCTTGGGAGCTTTATTCCAAAAAGATAACTTGAGTTCATTTTTTTCAGAATGTCTGGAGCTGCTAAATTAAATCTTGCTGTTTTCCTCAGCAAATGAAACTTACTTTGATGAAGTGAGGTGTGTTAAAAAGTCTCAGAAAAGCTTAAATAAACCTTAAGTTCATATTTTGTTAGAAGAAGGTAACACTCACAAGCACAAGTAGAAAGTGAGAGAAACTCTAATATACAGTTTTACTTAACCAAAAAAAGAGAATATTTTTAATATCACTGAAGATATATTAAAGATAAATCCACTGGCTACTTTTACAGATAGTAAGTCATCTGGGGTTTGGATTCAATAGTTGTTTTACTGGCTGATAGACTCATGATAGACCCAGTTGTTGACCAGTTTATTATGGTTATAGTAACATAGTAAAAAAAAAGTCACAATTTTAGTGTTTCTTTATATTTAATAACTCATTGGCTCCATACAACTGAGCAATCCATAATTTACTGCTGTGTCATATCTTGACTTCAGCGGTTCAATAATGTGACTTTTGACTGAGTACAGTGATGTAGGTTGTTCAGTAATAGCCAAACTGCATATTTGCAATTTCCTTTCAGCTTACTGTTGAGATTGTAAAATACAGTTGTGAAATGTGGTGAGTTTGAAAACTATTTTGCAGCTCTGTTTGATGCTGTTACATAGTCACAAAGTGTATCCTGAAAGAAGAAGAACAGGCTTAATGTTTGCAATTCTGTCATGCCTTGTTGTTCTCACACCTGCCACTCGGTGGTGGTGTTTGCTCACTTGTCTCCTTTATGTTTTGAGTCCATCTTCATTCTGAAGACATCGGATGCCAAATAACTTAAGAATGATTTCCACATGCATTATTTTACCTTCCTATTCATTCTTTAGCAGCTCACCTCCTTGTCATTTTTTGACACTTTGAGGCCAATATCATATCGCTCCTCATCTACAACATCAATCTTGTGGTGTAAGTCTCTGCAGAGATCCTGTAAGCAGTAGATGACACTCTTAAGTAAATTTAAAATAAAAATGTAGAAAAGGAAAAAAGTATATCATCAGTATTTTAAAAACAATATCATGAAATCAAATACCTGCAACTCTTGCAATGAGAGACCGGACAGATTTAATGGAGGAACTCTTTCTGCCAGAGCAGCTTCTCTCTCGATAACCTTCTGCTCCTTCTCCTGCTGAAACATCTGAGCAGCAACTGCCAACAGTCTAATCTAAAGAGAGGATCAAAATAAATAGATGAAATGGACTTCTTACCCCACATAACTGGGACCTTTTAGAAAAATTAAAATTCAGTTCATACGATACAACTTGACCAAGAGAAGGACACATCTTTACAATGTTATAAATAGAGAAAATCAAATCATAATATTTTAGGTGAAGAAAAACTAACCTTCAACCCCAGCTTTCGGGAGGATGAAATCTTTGGTTTTCTCTAGAATTTACACATAAAACATTAATTATAGTCTTAATTCTATTTGCTGTATTTTGCTAGGCATATTGCATAAGTATTCACAATTTGAAGGAAGGATTGATAAAATGACTCAGCAAAGATATAGTATGATGAATACTCACAGGTCTTTTGGAGGATTAACAAGAGGAAGAAAATGCATGTCAGAATATTTACATAATGAATATCAATAGGCATATTTACAGTATACTAAAAAAAGCTGTAGAGGAGCCCATAACATTAAACTGAAAAGAGATTATACTCACCCATCAGCCATGATTGTGATAAATTCCCACACTAAAAGTTAAAAAAGTAAAGGGAAGTGAAAGGTCTCCTTACGCAAAATAAAACCTGTGATCTTTTAAAATTCTTACCACCATTCATTTAATTCCAAACAAAAGTATTCTTTCCCTATTAACACCTGTTAAATCGTGCTGTGTGCTCAAGACTGATGATCTTTTCAGCCACCCTGGTCAAAGTATTTCACCCACTCCAAGCATTCATTGGCCCTTTAAAGCTGAGTGCACAAAGTCGTTAACTCTTAACTCGTTGTTTCCTCTGTGCCATGTAAATCAGAAACTAAAATTGTTTATTTACCAAACAAATAGTTAATTCAATAGTATATTTTACTTTCATTACATTTTGCATATGTTTTTGTTATAATCCAGTTTCATTACATGAATCAAAGAAGAGCATGTATGTATGTATGTATGTATATATGTATATTAACTTGTATACTGTAAACAGACTTGATGATTTATATATATCTACATATACCATATAAGATATATATACCATACAAATTCAAATGAAAATTAGTAAGATAATAGTAGAATGTATCAATATTGCATCCAAATTTAATGGATATAGTATGGAGTTTGGTTTCATGTTCTATATGCATGCATTTGTAAAAGATAAATATTGCAAAAATATGCCAAACATGAATGCAAATCTTCAGAGTGCCGAGTCAGTGCTAACATAATTATCGAGAGTCTCTGCATAGGTGACAGAATAGGTGAATGGCCAGATAATCCACAGGCATGTAAGACAACAATGTTCAACTTGCTGTTAATCTTAATCGCAACATTATCCAAATGGAATGACAACAGAAAGACAAGACATTACTCTGAATATGACAACATACATATTCTAAACACGTAAACAATCATTCTAAAGTTACAGCATGTTGACAAGTTACTCCTTACTCACAGATTTTGGCTCAACACATCAACATACCTCAACATACGTACTCCAAATTACAAGTTCCAAAATATTAACGACTCTGTACCTTATTGAAGCTGAGCAGTTCCTCAAGTCCTGTCTCAAAATTGAAGGAAAGTGTGTGTGTGAGGAAGGGAGCAATCAACTTTCTGGGAGAAGATAAAGAATAATCAATCAGATTTATAGTGTCTGTTCCAAATGTAATTGGCTCACTAAAATAGACTCATGTCACTGCTACTGCAACCGTCTGTCCACCAACAGTGACATTTACTGTTGCACATAGCATCACATAGGAGGTAATAAAACTTCATTAAAGGGCTCAAACATTTGGATACCTTTTGTAGTTTTGATGACACCTGGTAATGGATATCATAGTGAGCAATTAAAGAGGTGACCACATTAATGCTGGGTCAGTGTCTCACTTTCACATTTGACCAGGGCAAACTTGTTGGAGTTTGGATCAAGTTGTAAGGAGGAGTCAAACAGTAGGAAGAAATCAACCTTGAGTGTTAGTAATCACTTGTTTTGCATCTATATTTATAGAACAAACAGCACCGTCCAAGTGTGAATCTGGACCATCTCAAGTTGTCCATCTATAGACATCTAATAGAGTCACAGACTGAGACTAAAAAAGTTTTTATTGCCCATTGCCATATCTGTGTTTCCAGTCACCTACTAGTCATCTACATGTCTTAAAAAAAAAAAATGTCCCCATTGCTTTGTTCATGACAGTTTGCAAATATATCCTTATTCATATTTCAAGAGACAGAGAAGCTATTAAAACTGAGAAATTATTGACCAATAAAACAACAAACCTGCTTCCTGTTTCAATAAATATCACAACATTGTAGTGGCAGTCATGCCCCATTTGAAGGTCTGCTCTGTCCTATTGCTGCAGCTTTAAATATTAGATTCCATCTTTTCCATCAATTTGAATTGATCAATCATCACAAAACTTTTAGTAGTGTAAAATTTAATGCACATATTCCATCTGCCTTACTATATATACATCACAAGTCCTTTGAATATAACTGCTATAGCCTGATAACACATTACAGAACCATCTTGGAGGTAAGAACAAAGACGGAAAAGGTTTTATTTAGGGGAGTAGAGGAACAAGGACAGGTGCCGGTCAGAGCTTGATGGTTTGTAAACTGAGCCCGCCTGAGTTCAGTCTGCGTCATTGTTGTAACAGAGTCAAATGTTTAGTCCCTCAAACGGCTTCAACTCATGCCCTCACTTAAGGACAGGAAGGCAGCAAATGATTGGATAAGAATAGTAGAGTACAAACCTTGGGTCAAATGCTGTTTTTACACGCCTTGTTCCTAAAGGATGGGATGCTATGTAAAACTTAAATAAAAACAGAATGTGCTCATTTACAAAAATTGCAAAGTATTCCTGAACCAAGGGTAAAATCACTGAATACAGTGTTTAAATAAAGCCAGGATTGCAATACTGCTTTAGTGAAAGCCGGGCCTACCTATTATACTGATTTCAAAATAGTTGAGATGCTGTGATTAGTGTAAAAATAAGACAGAATGTATTCATTTGCAACCAGACTGTGCACATCAACAGCAGTTGTATGAAGTTACTGATATTACACAATATAGACATGAGATTCACAAGTTATTTCTTACTTGAGCCACTTAAAAGATGCCTTATTCATACTCACTCATGATACTATGACTTGTTAATATTAACTTGTCAACCTGTTGAATGTTCAGAGCATGTTTTTTTTTTGGAACAAGGCACAACTTTACCTGTATTTTTTTTTGCTACTGTCCCCATTTGTTTGAAACATAATGTCAGAAAAGGCAAACATTTGCAAAAAGAGGTTTGGGAAATTATCATATTCAGCTTTATGTTTTACATGGAAAGAATTCAGAAATCTTCTATAATTCCACCGCTTGCCTTAAAGTGGCATCACTGAAACAGTGTTAAAAATCTTCTATAATTCCACTGCTGACCTTGAAGTGGCATCACTGAAATAGTGTTAATCAGCTATTTGTATGTTTGTAAAGTAAAAGTTAACTGAGGGAGATTTTGGTTTAGGAGTTAGAACGAGTTGCCCACTTATCAGTTGTTGGTTCAGTCACTGGATCCTTCAGTCTGCATATTAAAGTGTTCATGGGCAAGCCACTGAAACCATTGCCTCATACTGGGCTCTGTGTGTGTGTTTGTTTGTAGCAGTAGATTCTTTCAACATTGACCTTTATCCTTTCACCTTGACATTTGGCAATGCTCATGGTGTTTTGGACAAAAGCTTAACAAAATGAGATTTTTTTTTAAGTGACACAGAAGAAGTTTATTATGTCCAATGTCTTCAAAGTGCTTTTTCATGACTCTAAACATGGGGACTCTCCTACCTTTGGATGTGCACAGTTCTTAATGTGATTTTTTTTTGTCATTTTTGATTCATTATGATGATTTAACTACTCTGTTCTCAGGTGCTGCTGAGTCATGGTACCACAGCTGCCAACAAGCTGATGTTGTGATCTATAAAGTAAAGACAACTATAAAGACAACTCCAATAAAAAAACTAGATATTTAAAAAGAATAGTGCAGCATCAGTTTTGCATGTTAACCAGAAGTATTTATTGTCATGACAAAAACTGATATTTCCAAGGCATTTTCAAGATTAAGCAGCAAATTTCTCTGTATATGCTCATCTGTTATGAAAGTGCATACAAAACAATGACTGAGTGCAGCTCAAGTATATGCAAATCATGTACAATTCCCCTAATTTGAATGTGATATTTCTGCATATTAAAGAAATCTTTAAACACTCATACATCACTTTGGCCAGTTTTGAAATGTAATATTTTATTTTATTGTCCTCTCTATTCTTTCATAAATATTGTTAGTCCAGAAATTGTAAATGTCCAGAAATATAAATTTACTGTCCTGCATTAAACAGCTTCTTTCTGCCCTCCATACCAGACATGGCCTCCACGTTCTTACGCCAGTCAGTCACCTCCTCTTTCTGTTTATAAGGAGAAAATTGTTCTTAGTCAAACTGTGCTTTTACATAAACAACTCTCATAATATCTTTAGCAAAACCGCAGCATTGAGCCATAATTCAAACCTTATTTTGGTTAAAATCAAGGTGACAACTCTGACTGGCACAATCTTAACAAATGTCCAGATCAACAAAAACCTAATCTGCTGTTATTGATCGGCACTTACCTTCTCCTCCTCTTTCTTTACAGTCTTGAGGTTGGCCTTGAAGTCAACAGATTCTTTGACTTTAGCGCCCAGCAGAGCTCCCAACATGGCGTCAGCTGAGATTTTCACCCTCTTGAGAGCAGGTCGCTTCATCTTGCCCTTCAACTCAAAAATCTTCTGGGACAGATCTTCAATCTGCAAGAAAGAGTTTGACATGTAGCAATTAGGCCATTAAATAACACTGACATATAAAAAATGAAATGAAATCATAAAGAAAGTAGGGTAAATACAGAATTAAAACCACATGTAGACCAAGTTATATGAATATACATATACCTCCTTGTTATTTTTGGCCACTTTCACATCAATGTCATAGCGTTCTTCATCTACCACATCAATCTTTTGGTGCAATTCTTTGCACAGAGCCTGCAGACAAGAGGTGAATCACAGGTTCAGGTTACTTTATTTATACAACACATTATATTAACTGAACAAAGTAATGACAAGCATTCCTCTTGCTTTTTGTCATAGTGTAGTGTAGTCAAACTCAAAAGTTTTAGTTTTGTGTGTGTTGATGAATCACTGTTTTATTTGTAAAACATGACATTGGTAAGCCTGGTGTCTTTTATAGCTACTGTGTCGGATGTTATGCTCATTATTAGTGGTGAAATGTTCTGTATTTGATACGTGACAATTATTTTTCTAACAGTATGTGTTATTAATATTTTGAAGGTTGCCCTCATAGTGTCTGCTTAGCGAAAGAGGGAACACATATCCTCTTTTGCACCTACTGTGTATGAACATGCTATATGCATGGTATCTCTATACATCAGAAGGATGCTTGAGTGTGACTATTTGAACCATGTTGTTTAACTGCATCACGAAAGGCTGCTCATTCAGTGACCTGAACATACCTGAAGGTCCTGCAGGGACAAACCGGACAGCTGAAGTGGGGGGAGTCTTTCATTTAAAGTAGCTTCTCTTTCCTTCTTCTTTTCCTCCTTCTCTTTCTCCAGCATCGTAGCAGCCATTTTCAGTAGCTTGGTCTAAATTTAACAGATTTACCTTGTGATACGGATCCTGTATTGTGAACTTATGGATCGCATGCATATGTCATGAAACTTGATTTGAAAAAGAAGACAAAACCTTGAGTGCCAGTCTGCGAGATGCAGAGATCTTAGATTTTTTCTACAAAAAAAGCAATACAGAAAATTTTATGTGCAGCATATATACAAAAATACTGAAGTAAAAGTAGTCAAGATGTGCTGATTACATAAATAACTCACAGGGCTGTGGTGGCCATTATGATGCGGAAGAGGAAAAAAAATAAGAGTTAGCATCAACATGATGAAGATTCAAACAAGAATTTTGATTTTTCAATACTGATTTACAGAATTAAAATAAATTAATAATAACTTACGCTTCAGACATGGTTGGTTTATGGCTGTAATATGAAATCAAATTAAATCAGAACAATTAGTCATTCAGAAAAGTTGCAGAATGCATGGACAACAGCTTTATAAAAAGGCAAATATTTAGTTGCTTTGCGATTCACTGAGCAGTATCTTTGTTGCTGCTGTTCACACTGTTTAATTCACCTCTTGTTGATTGAGCAAGCCAACAAGAGTCATCCAGATCTCAGGATGGTGGCATACCAAAATTAAGCCTTTAAATTAGCAACACTTCACACTTGAGTGCTGCAGATAGTTTGAATGATATTTCCCTTTCAATCTCATCTGGAGTATTTCCATTTTCAAAGCAAAGTATTATTTAATTTTTTTTTTTTTAATTTCTAAATAAGTCTGAAAATATGTTACAAGTAGGTAGATACAATTTTCTTATTTCAGTCTTGTCCTTAATAACATTTTTGCAAATTAAGTTGAATGCTACATGTGCAGTTAATTTAAATGCAACTTCCTTTTCAAATGACTCCTGCTAGTCCTTAAATCACTGCAAGTAAATGTAACAGGTGGAATTGTCTAATTGTCTCAAATACTCTTAAGGCACACTATCATTTATGGAAAAATCTACATACCTTTTTTTTAATGCCTGCAAAAAAACCTGTTTAGGTGAGCTGCTACTGTCTTCAAGTGACAAGAAGAAAACTCAAGGAAAATTTAACGACTCCTGTAGCCTTCTGTGAGTGGCCAACTATAATAAGCTCCTGTGACCTTACCGCCAGAATACATGTATAACTACACTTCTACATTGGCATCCCCCAACATAAGCTTTACGTCTATACTCCCACTGCTTAACATTAAGACTGCAGGATGTCAGCCTTGACCCCAGTCATTTACAGCTATCTAAATAAACTTATGTAATTTAGTACAAAACTTAAATTAAATTGGATAAGTAACATTTTAAATCTGAAAATGTATGCAAAAAACAATCCAGGCAGAAAAGTCATTGTACTTGTTTAATCAGCATCGCATGTATTACAGATAGCTAGACAGTGCCATCATCTGTATAATACAAATACTGCACTTTAAAAGACAAACTCATGAAGCTAATCAGCCTTTGCTGTAGCACAATGTCAATATCTAGAGGGTATACCGTATACCATACACCTATTATATTACTACATTCAGGGCATTCAAAATT
The DNA here is from genome assembly GCA_029783805.1 of Acanthurus tennentii. Classification (NCBI taxonomy): domain Eukaryota; kingdom Metazoa; phylum Chordata; class Actinopteri; order Acanthuriformes; family Acanthuridae; genus Acanthurus; species Acanthurus tennentii. The sequence continues at coordinate 18,168,917 of JAPZDZ010000023.1, read as the reverse complement.
CAAAATTAAAAGTATGTTAATACAGTTGATTTTTACAAAAGTTTGTTTATTTAATCCTTTACAAGGGCCTGTGGTTGACAGCATTCTTTACAAAACCAGTTTGACTTCATCCTGTGATGGAGACTTCTTGAATTTGATTCTGAAATAAAGATGAACAAAAGAGATTTGCTAAAAACAATGTAAACATTCAAAACTTATGATTTGTTAATGGAAAGGTGATGTGTGAAGCCTTGTTTCACACAAGCACCTTTTTATTGTCCAGCATTAAACAGCTTCTTCCTGCCCTCCATGCCAGACATGGCCTCAACATTCTTACGCCAGTCAGTCACTTCTTCCCTCTGCAAAATACAAATGCATTATAATTTAAATTTGAACTCCGTTTCTTACTTTCTGAATTATTTTGTCTCAGCCATCAACATTACCTTTTCCTCCTCCTTCTTCACTGTCTTAAGGTTTGCCTTGAAGTCCGCCTTCATGAGTTTGGATGGGTCAGTGTATGCACCCAGCATGTCATCTGCACTTTTCTTCACCCTCTTCAAGTTGGGCCTCTTGACTCCCTTCAGCTCAATTATTTTCTGATTCAGTGTCTGAATCTGGGCAGCAAACATCACAGTTTAACCAATATGTGAGTTAATATTTGAACTGGTGAACAGAACTTCTTTTTTGCCTCCTTTGTGACTTGAACTTTGTAATCCCTAATTCATTTTCTGTACCTCTTTGTCATTTTTGGCTACTTTCATCTCCATATCATAGCGTGCTTCATCTACAACATCAATCTTACGATGAAGGTCTTTGCAGAGGTCCTGTAGAGAAAAAGAAAACTGTCAATATCATGTTAAATGATAATGACTCAATCAGCTTGACACGCTGTTTCAGTACCTGGAGCTCCTGGACCGACAGACCTGACAGCTTCAGTGGGGGGTAGGACTCATTCACAGCTCTTTCTTTCTCGTGTTTTTTCTCTTCGCTTTCAGCCACCAGCATAGAAGCTGCCTTCTTCAGCAGCTTTGACTGTAGGACAGTGAAGTGTTAGTAAGCCTTCATAAAAACTAAAACAGCCATAGATCATGTGGCATACTGTTCACCTGTGGCCTTGAGATCCGTAAGACTTACCTTCAGATGCAGTCGCCGTGTTGCTGAATATTTTGGTTTTCTCTGTGAAAAAGATACGAATTCTTATTTATCAAAACTTGCATACAGATAGTTTTTTTTATTGAATTTTTCAGCACTAAATCCGTAATTATGTTATATTTTGATGACAAATTAATGTTTGTGACAGCAAACTATTTGGACTCACCGGTCTTTATCAACGTGTGACAAGAATAGTAGACAAAAGACGTAAATTGTTATTTTTTAATAAACAAGTAGTGAACATATTCATGTATCTTTAAAAGGTAAGTACTCACCCCTCAGACATGTCTGCAGCTCACAGTATCTATGGACCATAAAAAAAAAAAACAACTTTTACTCATTTTAACTGCTTTGGATTTACTTTTAACACATAATGTACTCCACATAGTTTTATAGACTAGATCTAGAATTAATCATTATAATAAATAGCCTCAGTTGTATTTTTTACTGTTATTACCTTTGATATGTCCAACAAGTTAACAGATTTCCTTAGTCTAATTATTCTCTAGGGCTTTCAGACCCATTTCAGTATTCTTCCAGGACCAGATAATCCTTCCTATTGTTATAAAGTGCCTGTTGCAGGGCTATTTTTGGCCACGTTGCTCCCATGCTTTTCTTTGTCCCAGCAGCAGCTGTGGCCTTGATGATGCCCGAGAAAGCCAAGTTGCAGAAAAATTTGGCAGCAAAGAGAGGAACAAAACAAACTTGCGGAGACCATGAGAGTAATTTAAAAGAAGGTTCCCAATCCCCATTCTTTAGAATCCACAACTAAGTTCTTTTTCTATTTTACTAGATTTTTACTTGATTGTGTCAGTTGTAAAGCTTAGAGTTTACAGAGTATAAAACGTTTAAAAGGTTACATTTAAAGTTTCAGATTAATGCTAAAGAGAGAATGAGCTGTAAATCAATAGTATCTTTATCATATCTCCTCTTCTGTTCCTTTCTCTCACTTCCTCTTAGCTTTTCTTTGTGGAGTGGGTGTTACAAAGACGTAATTTCCTGTATTTTTGTTAATTTAAACCCCAAATTATGTATTCATAAACAAATGTAGGTGTTAAGAAGGTTGGAAGCATATCAATGCCTCTGACACAACACAGTAATAACTCCCAATTTAAACTAAGCCAGCCTGACAGGGGGCTACAGTCAAGGTAAACAAGCAAAGTAGCAGATAATTTTAGGAAGCATGCAGCCTTGCCCTTCTATCCAGAAGGTTGCCAGTTCATACGAGCGAGCCATCAACACTTATCTAACCAGCTTTTCGGCCACAACGATGGGTCAAGCATGCTGTTACCAGCCAATACTGGCAGTTTAATCCTCAGGTTACATTTTCTCACTTAGAGGATAAGGGGATCACCATGAAGCTTGAGACGTCGTTGAAATCAAACCCGGAGAGCCACGTTCGAAAAGTGGTTAAAAGACCTTGACAAAAGTGACGACATAGCAGGGATTCACTCACATAAATACCAGTCATGTCAGGGGCATTCCGATATGCAATCTTTAATACTTCCCACATTATAGCCTGACTTGACCTGACCTGTACAAGCACATTGCTCAACAGAAAGGTACTTTGATACCTTGACTGCCGTTACAGCAAGAAAAAAAAGGTCTCCTTATCTTGCAAAAAGATCTGATTGACCTCTTTTGTCTGTGATAAACAGCATAGGTAGATTATTGAATGAGTCTTACCTCGAAGATGAGAGGAAATCAGAGAGAGCAGCAACAATGGCAAGTCAGGAAAAGAAAAAGCACTTTATGGTTATTAGTGAAAGATTTATGCATTCAAAGTCTAATGTGAATGGCTCACTAAAATAGACCCTGTGTCCACCTGACAATTCCTGCATCACAATACACCCCTCTTTGATTTGCCCTCAACCCGTGACCCATTTATTTCATGTGATTGCATTTCATAAGAGCACACTTCACTTGTCTCTCACCTAACTGACAGCTGAGTTATCCTCTCTGCAGATAGCACGGGTCCTGAGTGTGTTTGCTTTTTAAGTTTGTGTCATGGGGTGTTCCTGGCAAAGGCTGACAACAGAGAGCAGTTGTTTTAAAGGTGCCTTTTAAAGTTTGTTTTCAAAAGATATAAGTTTGAAGTGATTTAAATTGAGCTTCAAGTTGAAATTCTTTTGATAAAACAGTTTTATTCTCTGCGACTTGGAGTCTACAGCAACGTTTATCAAGTGGGGCTGTACTTAGGCATAGTTGTGCTTTGAGCTAATTTCTTAAATTAGCATGCCAACATGCTTTTCAGAAGGTGTAATGTTTACCATGTTCACTATCTTGGTTTGTTGTGTTATGCTAACATTTGCTATTTAGCACCAGACATAGATGGGACAACAGATGAGGCTGATGTGAATGTCCTCAAATTTGCAGGTCAAAAACTAAAATATTGGATAAATTAAAATTAAAACAAGATGGAGGTGCCTGGTGCAAGGTTAGACAGTTTAATCTAAAAGACACAATTAGACAGACATTGAAATCTCTACAGTCAAATATCTTCCTAACAAATTAAGAATGCAATTCCATGTATCTATAGTAAACCAAAACAGATAAGTTAAACACTGGCACCAGGGAGGGGCTTTCAGGTTTTCCCTGAATTTCACAGCCACTGTGTCCTACTACATGTTTGGAAGAGGAGGGTGAGTGGGCGGATATTCAGCTGATTGCAATTTACAACCTCACTAGTTGCAACTTAATCCTACAGCCTATAACTGTAAGCTATTAAATTTGCAAACACAAACAAACAATAATAAACACAAAAAACTGTTCATTTTCACACATAAAACTATCTAATACTACAAATATGATTTGAATTGTTACTAAGAGTTAAAATACGCATAGATTAATGAAAGTGGTGAGCAATATTAAATACCAAGACTCCTTCTGCTGACCTCAGTATTGTGTTTTAAATTACTTCTATGTAGAACTAATGTTTCATTTTACTTTGATCACACATTACACATACACATTATACAATATCAATATAAAATAAAGCTCTCTGACTAGGCCAAAAGGCAATTTTATTTGCAGTCCTTTTGCAGATTAACAAAGCCTTAAAAAAAACAACTTTGAAGTGCAAATTAAAAATGTACAGCAAAAATAAACTAAAAACATTTTAAAGCATTGTTGTCAGAAAAACAAGCTCACATCAAACATTTATTAACTTAATACACCTATTGTGGATGTCGCAAAGGAGGATTTTTAAAGGAGTCTTAAAGGTGACAAATTAAGAGATAGGCATTGATTACAACTACATTATACTGTGTTATAAAATATATTGTTTATTAGTTGTTTATCCACTACATCCTGTTGGCCAAATCCTGACCACGACACTGCACATCACAACTGACTGTTGCTGTTCAAAAAGTAGTTTTTATAGTTGGATTGAAGTCACCATTGCTTTTGCATCATAATATGCCATGACACCCCTCTCACACAGAGAGAAGGTTAAATAAAACGTCCACGGTCTATTCTGGTCAGATTTTTAGTAGCACATGACATGTCTGTCTTAGTGTTACGTAACGTGATACAGTTGAACTCAGTGTCCAGTAAGAGACAGAGTGACACTGAGACAAAGCGACAGGAATTATCACATAGCCACAGCCACATTTTTGTCCTATAGAATACAGTAAAAATCCCTGGTCACCAAGCAGTGAACAGTTGCAGGTTTAGTGATCATAATCCTGGTTCTCATGTGTTGATCCTCTGGGCTAAGATGCACTGCTGTTTGTATATTTAGGTAATGTTGTCAGGAGGTTATGTGAGGTCAGGCTGGATGTTAAAACGTGGTTGATGAAGAGAGAGGTTTAAGACACTTACATTTTTGAGACACTTACATTTTTTAACCACAACATTTTAGGTTCAAATCTAACAGGGACCTTTGTCAGTCCCCCCTCTCTCTCTCTCTCCACATTTCCTGTTAATTTAATACAATAGCCCTAGTTTAAGAATATGTATGAATTGTGATTGTTTTTTACAATTTACCTCTTTTAAAAATGTAGGTTATGTCTTGGACAGCACTTTGAGCCACCAAAATGGCATTTTAATTGTTTTAACAGGAAAAGTTCCTCTTGTAAATTTAGTCACTACTGCCCCCATGTGACTGTTTGATGTTTTGACACATTGGTTTGCAGATTGCTTTATCCACATATACACTTCCATGAGAAAAATTAACTTGCTTTTCTTATTTTAAAAAATCTGTAGAAATTTGCAGATTAAAAAAACAACCTTTCCAGCTCATGTAATGTTCTACAAGAGAACAGAAACTGGCAGTTCTTTTTTTGTAAAAGCCTCCTTCCTGTGCATTGAGATTCCAGCAGCTGATAAACATGAAACAAGTCATATGCATTGAGATCAGATCACAGTCAGTGTGTTGTAACTCTCTGTATTTTTTCAAACAGAGAACTGAACCAAATTATTAAGATGATCATTGTTCTTGTTTGCTCAATAGTCTTTGAAGCTCTTCACACCTTATTGTGGAGCAACACCAGGATGATTCATGTTTGTTTTCCCTGTTTTTGTTTGTATGCTGCTCTCACGGTGTCGTCTTCTCTCAGGACTCTAGATGAGCGTGTGGACTGCAGTCAACAGGTGAGGATTCAGTGTACTGGATATGATAATATAACTAGATAATTAGACAATAGCAATCATATAAAAGTATATTTTGGGAAATCTATGATACCAGATACTTTAAGTCACTCTTATCTTGTGTTTTTTTCCAGGGTCTTGAAAACTGTAAAATCCGTAAGTGCTTCTTACTCAAATGGAAATATTTTGTCAAATCTTTTTATTTCACTATTTAACCTTAAATGTTAAAGTAATTCAATTTTATTATTAGCACATTTGAATGTTTTTTGCCAGAAATGTTGTTTTGATCAAAATTTTATGTTATTGTTGTGCCTCCACGAGTTAAATGAATTCATAATATTATAAAATGAACACTGTTCCCTAAATGTTAGAAAACTGCTCAGACAAACGAAGGGTTGTACAAACACATCATGCTCCCAGCAGCCCAAACTGGGGTTCTGAGCATGTGGGAGTCTGGATGGACAAACATGGGCCTGTTTCTGTTATGAATGTGACTTGGAAAATAATGGTAGATGGTAAGAAATGCAAAAATCTGATTTTAATACTACATCATTGTTAAATGAAGCCCACATTTCAAAATATGTCAAAAACAAGTAGTCAAATGACTAGTCTTAGATCACAGGCTATTTTAAAATTAGAGGAAGCTTTTATTCAATATATACATTCTTCTCTTTATAGGAAGCATATTTGAACTTTGTGGATCCAAGATAAGTATTCTGGATGAAAGTACAAATCAAAGTATGTGTTTGGAGTTTTCTTACAACATCAGTGAAACATTTAATCCAAATAAAGAACGGGTAAGATTGCAACATAAATTTTTATCTACTTAACTTTTGCAATAACAGTTTCCAGCATCATAAACATTTAGATTAGACAGCTATGTTTTGTTTATCTTTATTAGTGGACATTTTCCTTGGATGGAGTTGTGGTAGAGCCTGGGCATACGTATATGGTTTCGGTTACTAATTTGCCAGAGCCTGAGATTGGAGACAGCAGGATTAGAAAGCACATTCGCATTCCAGGTGAGTTTTCTTCCTGATGTAGGTCTCTGAAATCTGCAGTGTAAAGCAAGAACGTGTCTGCTGTGCTTTTGAATTGAAAGGTATAAAAATTAATGTAAATGATTAATTTGCTGTTAAAGTTTACAGGTCACATTGATCTTTGTTGTTGTGTTCAGGTACAACTAGATTATGTTCTCATGACAGGAAATGTAACTTCCCGCAGTAATGTGAAAAGATTTGTGTTTTTGAGCTCAGCCTTTTCAGCAAATAGCAACATGTGCAGGCAAAGGTCGCAGAGAAGATCAGTTTAATAAACATTTGGACAGTTTTATCAAAACTATCACTTTTCTTTTACATTCATCACCCTACAGTTACACTATGAATATGAAAAATAGTTTTTGTATCTTAAGAGTCTTTCAAGTGTTGCAGACATTTTGAATTTATATGGGATAAATGCCTCATCAAACTGAGTGATTTCATGTCTTGAAAATCTAACGCAAAGTAATGTCATAATCAGCTTTTTGTAATATTTCCTATCATGACCAGGATGTGATGACAGAAGTATCCAGAAGGCCCTAATATGTCTACAAAATGGTAAGTTTTTACATTATTCATATCTGTGTTTTTGTGAGATTCCAGGACCATTTAAGCACTGAACTCCTCTTGTTCTTATTTTTTCAGGTAGTCTTTGGGATCCTAACATGACTGCTTATGTGTCTGTGGATAAGAAACAAAAAAAGTTATCTATTGATATGGGTTTTGAGACTACACAGTATTCAGAGAGATATCAAGTCTCCATCCAAAGTCGTGATTTTCATTTCTCAAAGAACATCTCAAAGGTAATTTATTGTTAAATTGCTGTTATATAAAATACTGCAGTATTGCTGAACATTTTTCATAAAAATGAGTTTTCTAACCATGTCATTTGCTCAAACGAAAGGAAAACAGAACATCACTAATTGTGTCATTTGAGTTTCATTTGTGGCAACTCCCACACTGTGAAATGTTGGTGATGGTAAGTTTTATAGTAATGTCATTTTCTAACAGTTGATTAAGAAATCCTACTTATGGACATGTAACATCACCTTCCTCTCCTTGTTGTCTAAAGATTCAACCATTTTTTTTGCGATGTGGGAATGACTGTCATCGCCCAAAGAAAGTTATCAATTTCTGTCAGTGTAAGTAGCATTTTCTAAATAAGGACAGTTTGCTGGATAACAGTCCTGATCACCATGCTGGGAGTCACTTGCTTGTTTTCTGTTTTCTTTTATGTAGGGGTATTAAGCTTATTATAGGTGTTTCTTTTTTGTTTCTAGATTATTCACAGAGGACTGTAATCACGAAGGCAACTGTTGGGCTGCTTGTCATTGGTGGCTGCTTTGCTTATTTATTGTGGAGAACATTTCATAAAGGTTTGCTTTCTAAGAAATGAATGGTAATGAACAAAAAGCAACCTGAATTGATAAATAACCAGTGGAATCTTTCCTTCTCTCAGGTCCTGTGAAGACATCCCAAACTGCTTCAAAAGAACAACCAGAAGGTTTTCAAATGAAAGAGAGGAAAAGAGTCCTCATCATTTACTCCCTCGACCACCCTTTATACAGAAACATTGTTCTCAAGCTTTGTGCCTTCCTAGCTACCAAATGCGGCACTGAAGTGGTCCTGGATCTGCTGGACTCCACAAGAGTGGGAGTTTTGGGAAGCATCCAGTGGTTGGACTGGCACAGAGAACAAATAGAAAGCTCTTCTGATAAGATACTAATCCTGTGCTCTCGAGGAGTTCAAGCCAAATGGAGAGCCATGTGTGGGGACAAGCAGGTTTTTCTAAGGGAGGACGCCCACTCACCCATAGGAGACATGCTCAGTCCAGCTCTCAGCCTCATGGTCCCCCATTTTATCAGATCTGCGTCATTTGAAAAGTACATAGTGGCTTACTTTGATGATGTTTCTTCTGCAGAGGATGTTCCTTCACCTTTCAACATTACAGTGCGTTACAAACTGATGAAACAGTTTGAGGAGCTCTTTTTCAGAGTGCTGGATACTGAAAAACTCAAACCAGGCAAAGTGAATCACATTAAAGGGCTTTCAGAAGATGAGTACCACCAATGCCCTGCAGGTAGAGCTCTGCGGGATGCCATAGAGGCTTTTCATGCATACCAGCAGGAGCATCCACAGTGGTTTGAGGGCGAATTGTTGCAAAGCTCAGATGTGTTTGACGAGAACTCAGTTGAGATATATGATGATGCAAAAACCACCATGAACCTCTTAAATCTTTATGTACCTGATTCGACCCATGTCATCAGTCATATAAAGACACAAGAAAATGATGAAATAAGTGTTGACGAAACAGGACTTAACATAGCTGCACAGTTTTAAATGTCCACCTCAGTAGAGTTTGGCCCTCTTATTATTCAGAATGGGCAGCCAGTTTGATATAATCACATTAGTTTTTTGCTGCATCTAAAAAATGTTCCAACCTGATAAAATTGTAGAAACAACAGAAAGAAAAATGAGAGAGAGAAAAATCTGCCAACACACAACAGATGAGATTTTACACCTTACAAAGTATCTGCTTGTTTTGATATCTGTTCTACTCTTGCATGCTACAATAATGTTAAATATCACATGCTTTCACTCAGGAGACAATTCCACTGTGGTTTAGGTCCCACAGATCTGTGGTTGATTCTTGTGGGCTGTGTAAACAGTGACTGGGTCAAAGTTCAGCCTGCTGACCAAAGTTTCTAGCATTTTAAAGCATTGAAAAGGTAAGCTCTAAATTCTGTTTGTGAGACAATGTTTTTCTTCAAAATAAGCCAGCTTAATGTAATGTGCTATGTGCTTTTGACATCCAGAGGCATGAGTATTTTGAATGAGTGGTCAGTTGTTCTACCACAGGAATTTGTCTCCCTCCAACTGCATGAATTGAACTTTTTTTCCAGAAAGTGTTCATTTTTAGAACTTGTTTAGATCTGTTTAGCTTCTCAAATGCGATTTAATTGTAATTAATGTTTGTTTATGAGCCTCTTATCCACAAAAAGTGATGACACAAAAGCTTTAAGTTTTCCGGCACTGCATGGGAGGTGCAGTATTGGGTTGTTTTAAACTAGAAAATAGATAATTATATAGAATTTTTTTGCTTTTTTTAAACTGTGACGTAGCAAGCTGTAAACACATAAAAGCCATATATATTTTGTAATCAAGTAGATATACTTTATTAATAAAAACCTTTGTTTATACTGTCAGTGAAGTGTCAGTTCAATAATGCATGTGACTGCAGTATTTTGAGAGAGCACTGCAAAAGGTCATTCAGCCTAAAAGTTATGTTTATAAACATTTTTTTTTTCAATTATTTTTTCATTTTGTGAATCCCCTTTGCTCCTATTACTTTTGGTAACCTCCGAACACATTTCAGGCACAGAAATGTTCCTTGCTTTAAACCTTGTGAGACATTAGGAAAAAGCCTATGTTAAACCTGCCATGCTGAAACTAAAGCAGTGGCAAATCTTTGACTAAATTGTTTGGCTTCTTGTCTCAGAAATCTGACAATGAAAAGCATTTCAGCTAACAGCCTTTGGGGCATAAATGCAGTGAGGTAAGAAAAACATACAAATACAGACATTACCTCTGGAATGTGGGTGTCAGTTTCTCTGAGTGGCCCCAAAGAGGGGGGAGGGTGGTGGGAATTTATCCCAGCTAACTGGAGCAAAGAAAATCCTCACAATGGCAGAATTGGACTCATGCCTTGCAGTGGCAGAAAACACACTGCAGGGTGTGATGCAACTCTGGAGCTTGTTTGAGTTTTCCTTCTAGAAGCTGAGGTAATGTTGATCATTGTTTTTATTTTGAGCAGCACAAAATATGTGACCTGCAGCATTTTTTTATAAAGATTGCTCTACAGAAGAGAGAAACACTGTATGTAATGGCATGTTTCCATCAAGTAAAGGAGTCTGTAGGAAGTAAATGTGGAAAAAATCAATCCTGTACTCTCTTTGGTTCCTTCGTGTTTGAGATTCATTCTGAAGAACTGTGGAAATGAAGCTTTGACATATGTGGTGTTCTCCTTTTAATTTAATGCTGTTGGACTTTAATTTTTGAATGTCGGAGAGAAGATATTCAGTGGGGTTGTTACGCCCTTAAGGGTTTAACCATACTCAGCCCATTAGAAAGAAATGTAGCTCCTAATGCCAAATCTCTCTGAATATCATGATCTTTTCAGACTGTCCAAGAAAAAATCGCATTACTTTCAGTTCTGGCCCAAAGAGGAGAAACACTGAGAGACCTTGCCTTGAGTAGATCAATCTGCAGGCATGAGGCTGCAAGAGTGAAAGAAACTTCAATGGCACGAACAGATTTTAAGAAAAGCATCAACTGACAGTTTTTCACAGTTTGATTTAAAAACTCTTCATATTTTCAGAACAGAATGAGGATGCTGAAGAAAACCTGTGCATTCATCCTGAGAAGAGGAATAACAACTTATCAAAACAGATTTTGCATAAATGGTAAAATACTGACATTATATCTCCAAGATTTACAAGTGTTGTGTACACACTTCAAACCATAACAAATCAATGATGATGATGATTAATGAACCATGACCTCTTCTCTTAGCCAGCCTCTTCAGAGTTCATCCATCTGTGTCGCAGGCGCTGGCAGAAAACAAACCTGTGGTGGCACTGGAGAGCACTATCATCACACATGGCATGCCCTATCCACACAACCTGAGGTACTTTGTGTAACCTTCAAGTATAAATACACTTTGACACCAGCAGCTTGTAGTTGTTTTAAGTTTGTACTCTTTGCTCTGTTAATGTTTTAATGTAGCACAGCAAAGGAGGTGGAGGCCATTGTGAGAGCTGAAGGAGCCACTCCAGCCACGGTGGGAGTGATTGAGGGTAAAGTCCATGTCGGTCTGTCGTCAGAGGAGCTTGACCGCCTTGCACGCTCTAAAAGCCCCTTGAAGGTGTCCCGTCGTGATCTTCCCTATGTCATCAGCAAAGTGAGAAGGCAACACACCCACACACACACACACACACACCACAAGGCTGTCCTAGTCTATTTAATGCCTGTGTTTTTAATTTTGTCCTGTATGCTCTGTTTTTAGGGGCTCTCTGGGGGAACAACAGTGTCAGCAACTATGATAGCTGCACATCACGCTGGCATCCCCGTGTTTGTCACAGGGGGCATCGGAGGAGTTCACAGGGACGGAGAGAACAGTAAGGAGGCCTTGATGG
>JAPZDZ010000023.1:18145994-18156864 GCA_029783805.1 Acanthurus tennentii | reverse complement strand
GAGTCACAAATATAATGAAGGGGAGCCCATATAAAAGCCCGTACGCCTGGCAGAAGGCCTCTATGTGTAAGGACACTAAAACTGCCAGGACTGTTTGCCTCATTGGTATATTAAGATAACTGTCATGGTTATGTGAAAACTTAACATTATTCATCACTGAGTCAATAATTATTCCTTCAGGTCTGGACATCAGTGCAGATCTGACAGAGCTTGGCAGGACTCCCATTGCTGTGGTGTCTGCTGGTGTCAAGTCTATTCTGGACATTGGTCGCACCCTCGAGTTCCTTGTAAGAAAATTTGAATAATTTTTCGGTTATGTCGTTATTGTGCAATGACAGATCTGATACTGTGAGAGTGCACTTTAGTCAGCTATTAGTAATGAATGTTTACCACAGAATTCCTGTTTTATGTATTTTTTATTGATGCAGCCAAAACATAACATGTGGTTTGACATACATAGGACTTGAGGATAGCGCATTAAGTACAAGATGGGATGGATGCGATACAGAAGTTTTTGTGTTCATGCATGGGTTGAGACTTATGTTGATTTATATAGTACAAAATATTATAAACAATCAACATATTAAAGGAGAGGAGTGGATAAATAGTTTTTATACGTACATATTAAATAATTGTCAAAAAAGGCAGACAAATGTTTGGCAGAGGTACTAGAGACTGATATATTTCTCCTACATGTCTTTTATTAGGAGACTGAGGGTGTCTGTGTAGCCACTTATGGAGATTTGAAAAATTTCCCAGCATTCTTCGCTCCACAAAGTGGATTCACATCTCCATACAAAGTCAGCAGCCCTGAGGAGGCTGCAGAGCTCATTGGTATATCAGCATTTTATACACTTGACATTGATAGTTTCCTTGACCCTTAACACACAGGGGTTATAAATGTGGATCTGTGTTTTTGCATCGTTCAGCAAGCACTCTGACACTGGGTCTCCAAAGTGGTGTCTTGTTAGCAGTGCCCATCCCGGAGGAGCATGCAGCAGTCGGCCAGCAGATAGAGGAAGCCATACAGACTGCAGTTACAGAAGCAAGGTACAGGAAGTCTGTGTGGCTTATTATCTTAAATGTAAATCAGTGGACTGTCAATCACTTTTTTTTCTCTTTTTTTAATTTCCTCAGTACTAAGGGTATAACAGGAAGAGATGTGACGCCATTCATTCTCCAAAAGGTCAATGATCTAACTAAAGGAAAGTCCCTTCAGGCCAGTATCCTTCTGAAAATCAAAGTTTTTGTAAACCGATACAGAGAACACAATCATACCAAATTCTTTGAACCCAAAAAGACTCTAAGAATACAAGTAACTTGGTTGCTTCATGCTTTTATGCATTTTATGCTCCTCTATATTACAGCTAAAATGTCCTTAACCTGTTTTGTTATTAGATATTGCTCTAATTCATAACAATGCTAAAGTTGGCAGCCAGATGGCTTGTGCACTGTCAAAACAAATGAATGAGAGGAACTTAAAGAGCAAGCCTCATCATCATGGAAAACAGCCATCAGACTCAGAATCAGATATTGTGAGTATAAACCCAGATGATGAAATGAAACATTGAGTCAGATATTGGCACAATAAAGTAGACAATGCTGTTCCTTTGCAGGTTGTTGTGGGAGGAATAAATGTCGATTTTATTGCTAAAGGAAAATCGCAAACACTTCGTGTAAGTTATATTTATAACACTACTTATCCACACCGCTACAGGTAATCTGAGACCGTGTTTTAAGGTTATGAAGACTTGTTGTCTCTTTCAGTTTGGGCAGACAAATCCAGGAAGTGTCTGTCAGTCTTTTGGTGGTGTTGGTCGCAACATTGCTGGTAGGTTTTTATGTGGTTAAGTGGTGAACATGTTTTCATCAGTTGTTCAGTTATGATTCTCTCACACTCGTTTGTTTGTGCTCATATGATAGACTCACTGAGTCGATTAGGCCACAGACCGCTGTTCATCTCAGCCACTGGAGCTGATACACACAGTGACGCAGTGTTTAACTACTGTAAACATATGGTATGTTGACACCAACCGTTATAATAATGATATATTATGATATATGATACAATATATATTTATTTAGATATGTGCAGTAAATGTGAAGTTCTTGATGTTTTTCTCTCATTTCTGTAAGAACACAAGTGGTGTGGCAAGGCTAGAGGACCAAAGTACAGCTACTTACTGTGTTGTTATCGCTGAGAATGGAGAAATGAGTCTTGGACTGGGAGATATGGACATTCATCAGCACATTACAGAGCAATATGTAAGTTCCACTGACAATTATTTTTAGCAAGGCTTACAGGCCATGGGTCCTAATACCATATTCATATACAGAACCATATTCACCATATAGTATTGCAATCAGCCAAACTGTCACTACGTCAAATGCACATGTTGATACCATGTATGGTTGGCATTTATTTTGCTACAGCCAATATATGTATTTTAATCTTGATCATATCCACTAAGGTATTTTATTGAGGAACCTCTTGTTTTGAAAGAAAAAAAGTTAATGACTTCATTATTTTATTCTATCCTTGAATATCTTTTTAAAGGTGTCACAGTTTGAGAAGCAGCTTTCATCAGCCACTCTTGTGTGTCTCGATGGAAACATTCCCGTCTCCACCATCAACTACATTTGTTCCATTGCCTTTAAACACAACATCAACGGTAAACATGGGGAAAGATAGTCAGTAAATGACAATAGATGACTTTAAACAGAACCTCTCCTTGAATTTAACACAGTGCAATCAATGTGTCACAGTTTGGTATGAGCCTACGGATTCAGATAAGGCTTGTAAGCCTTTTCTCTCAGACGCCTGGAAGTCTCTGTCCTATTCATCTCCAAACCTGGCAGAGTTGTGCACCATGATCAAAACACTGGGTATCCAAACACCAGAAGGTAAAATGTCTTTCCTAATAAGCATTCAATGTTCCTCTTTGAATGCATATCTCTTTATTTTTACTCCCTCACACTCTCAGATGAATATTTCCCCTCACAGTCATTGCAAGAGGAGTTTCTGTGAAAAATGCAAATAATGGCGTGACAGTAGCTAGCAGTGAGGTTTTGTCCTGGTTTTGTTTCATGCGGTGGCAGTGCTGCCAACCTCTCTTGATGAGGTTCTTAAAGTTGCTGTGGCTCTCTCACACCCTCTTCTGGAGCATCTTCACTGTCTGGTGGTGACTTTGGGGGCTCATGGACTGTTGGTTTGTGGAGAGCATGAAGCAGGTTCTGTCAACCTGCAGCCCAGGAAACAGAAGAGGGTAAGACAATATATATTTAAGCATATAGTGATAATGATGGCTATATTTAGGTAATTTGCTTTACTCCATCTTTATTTGTAGAAAAGGCAGCTTTGTGCCCTCCACTATCCAGCACTGACAATGACAGCAGAGGAGACAGTGAATGTCTCAGGAGCAGGAGATAGGTACTAAAAATTTACTTGACCCACTTTCTCTTCCCTCTATCATTTTCCAAACTTACTCTACTTTAGTTTCATTCAGTTTTCATTTCCCATGACCTCTTTCTCCTCCTGTTCCTGTGATACTTTGGCTCACAAAAAATTATGGCTAACCATTCAAGCAAAACACACTCACCCTGCTCTGTCTGCAGTCTTGCAGGTGCCTTAATAGCTGGGATTCTCCAGCAGAGAGACACAGACAGCTGTGTCCGAATGGGGATCCTGGCTGCACGGCTATCACTGGTGTCGCCGCACCCCATCGCCCCCACGCTCACTCTGGACTCTGTGGATCCAAACAAGATCCAGGCTCAGGACTGGCCGAAGCCCAGCTTCTTGTGGATAGATTAGAAGTAAATTTCAGTTCTGAATAGTTACTGAAGAAAAGTGTGAATATTAGGTTTATTTTATATTGAGTTGTTTTGCATCCCTGCGGGTAACAGCTATGGCCAGAGGCATTATGTTTTTGGGTTTCCATCTAATCATCCTGCTCACATGAACACAATATCTCAGGAACTTCTGGAGGGAATTTCTTCACATTTGGCACAAACAGTAACTTGGACTCAAGGATTAGCTAATCATATTTTGGTGGTCAGAGGTCACTGTGACCTTACAAAAGACATTTTTGGCATTACTCAAGGATTCATGCACTGATTGTGACAAAATTTAACACTTATTTCTTGTAATATTAAATGATGAACTGATGACATTTTATATCCCAAGGCCATCTTCATTGTGACATCAGGATGGTCCTTAAAAACACTTTTCTGGCCAGGTTTCACATCCATACCTCAGGAACAGAAGGGAAGAATGTGACTATATTGTGCCCATATTTCACATTTGGTCAGTAAATGAACTAGTGACTGGCTCCTGGAAGCAGACAACCTTTAATTTGTATCTAATCATTTTCAGCCTACAAATTTATAGATGGATTCTTGTGAAAGCTGCTTCTACCATCATGACTGGATGAATGCTTGTAAGAAGATGACACCTTTTGGAAAAACCTTTGAATCTAAACTTAATTTGATATTGCAAATTGTTTCATTCTAATTGATATGTTGTAAAAATAAATACATGGACTTTGATGAACTTCGACTGAATTCATGATTACAATTCCTTGTAAACAAAATATAAAACAGTATAATATAGTACTTTATCTATTGGATTCCACATAATAGACAAAGGTACATATTTAACATCAGTGGTAGATAAAGTACTCAAGTCCTTAAGCAAAATACTTCCTTAAAAGTGTGAGTTTAAGTGTCTAAAATTCAAAGTTTTACTGAGTTAAAGGAACTCACGTTTATTAAAAGCATTTTTACTCACTGTACTATATGCCTCCTTCTCAGAGGATTTTGAACTTTGATGCATTAATATGTAATTAGCATCATGACATAGTAGCTACCACTCATCACTGAAACATTTTTAACTTTTTCATATACTGTCGTTAAGTTTATTAGGTTTATCTTGCAAAAATGAAACATATTTTGTAAAATGACACTACCTTTTGAAAGTAAAATCAATATATATAATAACTTCTAAATTAAGATGTAATTAAATATATTGAAGCGAAACACACTCAAGAAAAACAAAATATCCATCTGAAAAGACTGGGGTTAAAGAAAAAGTATGTCAAGTTTACTGTCGAATTGTATTTTAAATGCTGTATTCTAAAGGTTTATAAGAAACGTGTCCCTGGCCCAATCATAATATCAAAAACGTCATTTCCCACAAACCCTCTGTCCATCGGCGCAAACTCAGTGGCACTGAACACTTGCCCCATTCCCTCCTCCCTACTTTAATGCTAGCTAAGATGGTGGTTAGAGCGTAAATTGTCTCTACAATACCAAGAAAAGAAAGGGGCAAAACACCTTAATAGCCTTTTAATTACAACAGAACAACACAGCTACGGTTATCTTATATAGCCGTGTATAGAAATTTTGACATTTCAGATATATTGGCTCGCAGTCCCCGCCCAATTTGGTGTGACTCCCTTGGAGTGGAATCCTAAGCTAAATACGGACAAGGTAAGTAACGCTGGCGTTAGCCGAGTTGCTAGCTGGGCTAGCCGACTCCGTTCTCCCTCAATAAATAAAGGACAGTGGTGTGTGTTACGATTTGACAGATTATCATTAGAGTATTCACAAGTTCATTATATCACTGGCCAGGTAATCTTAACGTCGTCAGAGTAATGTCAGTTGTTTATAGTGCCAAAACTTGCTTCCAGTTCAGCGTTAGCTTGTGTAGGCCGCATCGTAAGCTTGGCTCCAAAACCCCGTAGATTTTGATGAAATTTAGCATGTTAGCTAGACCGATGCTAGCGTCTAGCAAAAAAGCAAGCTGTCAGTTAATATGTTGGCGAAAGCGTAACGCTATGGCATACATTTTTATACATATTTGACCTCAATATCAAGTTAATATATACCTCTGTATGTTTTGATTATGTGATTGAAGCTATTATTTGTGCTGGATAGTCGCTATTAGTTTGACCGGCTTCTTTTACCAATTCGCGGCTAATGTTAGCTTAGCCTAACGTTAGTCAAATAACATCTGTCATAAGGTACGATCCAGAAGCCTGAGAAGCTAAAGTTACCAGCCTGGCTACCTAGGTATTCTGGCTTTATACACGAATTTAGCGATCAGCTGATATCTGCAAGTGAAACAGAAAAACTGCGATACTCCCGTACGTGGAAATTTATTAGCAAATGCTGCCAAGTGTATGAAACGTTGGCATTTCTCCGTTATCGTTTTATTTAACTTTACACTATCATGTTTTACCAATCTGGGTTTGTCATTGAGTGATCCTGCTGGCAGCACTGTTGTCACACAGACCCTAGGCTGGTGTTTCACTGCTAACAGCAGATATTTCGCTTGTACATAAACGCAGTTTGTTGCGTTTCCCTGTAGCGTCCATTATGACGTTGTGTCTAGTACTGTCACCCTTTGAAAGATACAACAACATCCGCATTATCATTTCAACATGATGACTGCTGTTTCTGGCTTGATGTCTAAGACATTAAATAGGGTTGTCTGGCATTAATCAGTCCTGACTAATTAAAGCAACGCAATACAACGTTCTGCGATAATTCATACCTTCTTGTAGGTTATGGTGTTGAGGTTTTGTTGAAATGTCTTTAGAGAGACGTTGATTCTACTGTATGATAAATTCTGGAGGCTATAGTTAGTGACCCATAACAATTTCCTAAAGCTCAAGGTGACTTCTGCAAGTTGGTTGTTTTGTATTAAAAACAGTTAATAACTTGAAGATATATTGTGTACTTTAAAGGAGGACTGTGTAAACAAATATTCACACTTAAGAATGGCAAAACCTGGGGATCTTTATTACTTTTGTTTTCAGATGATGAACTCATACTTTAATGATGACTTGATTATCAATAACTGCTGCCTTAATTCTGTCAACTGATTATTCTTTTCATTTTTAAATACACTGACAGCAGTTTCCATTAAGGCTCCCTCACTGTTATAGATAAAACATAAAAAACATCTGTGCCTACAGCACAATGCACTTCAGCAGCACCTCAAAAGATTATGGAGCTGAGTTAATATCTCTTTAAAAACTTTTATAGAAACTGAAAATTACATCCAACATGTCAGTGCAATCTGTTGCATTAGACTGCAGTAGTTTACGTACGTTGTTCAAATAACCTGGCAAATAAGTGTGTGAGTTTCCCTTACTGCTGGACAGGTCAAACTGCATGAAAGATATATATATAAATACATTTTGGTGTGTAATCAGTCTGATATTGTGACCTTTTTGGTCATGAAGTCATTTTCAGAGACTATACCTTGTTGCTATTAAGTATGTGTGCCATAAACAAGTTCAGTTAGTAGAGAAAATTTGTTCAATTGATATTCCTCTTAGTCATGTCATGATGCAATTCTTACAATTAGCCTCTGTATATTTTCTTAGCCCTGTGCTCTGTGACCAGCTTCAACACTCACCCTTGCTGCGCCATAGGATGTCCCACAGCCCTGAAATGAAGGACGACCCCATGGAGTGCCCTCTGTGCATGGAGCCGCTGGAGATTGATGACGTCAACTTCTTCCCCTGTACCTGCGGCTATCAAATCTGCCGCTTCTGTTGGCATCGCATTCGCACAGACGAGAATGGCCTCTGCCCCGCCTGTAGAAAGGTGTGAAGATGAAGATGATTGCCCTTGTCAACTAGATTCTCTTTTAAAACATCACTTCATCATCATTAACAAGTTACAGGCCCAGCAGTTTGACTAGTGATGCCTGGTAAACTACCAGAGTGGCAACTAAGGCCTCAGTTACCCCACTATCCAAACACAAATACTTTATCTCAGTCATTTAAACTAGGAGCATATTATTTTTTCCTAAGGCTGTGTATTTTAGTTTGTTCCTGAATTGTTTGTGGTTTTGTGCAGCCTTATCCAGAGGACCCCGCTGTATACAAGCCTCTGTCACAGGAGGAGATCCAAAGGATAAAGAACGAGAAGAAGCAGAAACAGAACGAGAAGAAGCAGAAGGTGACAGAAAACCGCAAGCACCTGGCCAGTGTCAGAGTGGTCCAGAGAAACCTGGTGTTTGTGGTGGGACTCTCGCAGCGACTCGCCGACCCGGAGGTAAGTACAGCATCTAACCTTGTGACATTGGAATGTTTAAACTATTGCTATTTTAGCTAAATGTGAACAAGGCAGTGACCAATCAAAGGTTTTTTTGGTCTTAAAAGGAGTGTAATGACAAGCACATGTGCAGTAAAAATCATAGGTAATCTGATAGGGAATCATTTAAATGCACGTTTAAAGATCTTCTAAGTGAAACATTCAAGTGAGACCTCGAGAGTAAAGCTTGTGTAGGACATAATGTGCATGAAAAAGATCACAGTGGAGCACAAATTCTGCAATAAATAATTTTTATTTTTGCATTGTTCCCACAGGTCCTTAAGCGACCAGAGTATTTTGGGAGGTTTGGGAAAATCCATAAAGTGGTCATCAACAATAGCACATCTTATGCCGGTTCACAGGTGAGCAGTTGGATCCAAATTTGCAGAATGAAACCTTGTGTTGTTTACAATTTTATAAATACCAAAATTCGTTAGTGGCTCATTACTACTATTCTCAGTTACATGCATTCTCTCAGTTATCGTTATTTTTAAAATTTTTTAAAGTCTATAAATAATCAAAGTTATGTAGGTCAAATTATAATTGTTGAATGATTAAGAAAAGTTTGCTAATTAAAAGCATGTGAGCAGCCAGTAATGAAAAAAAAAAATGTTCCTTGCAGACATATAAGACTGTGAACAGAATTAAACAGTGACATTAGATCTGTTTGATTTGAATGTTTACTTACAGTTTCTGTTTTTTCAGGGGCCGAGTGCCAGCGCTTATGTCACTTACATCCGCTCTGAAGATGCTCTAAGAGCAATACAGTGTGTGAACAACGTGGTTGTTGATGGCAGAACACTCAAGGTGAGGTGTTAATCATAATGATTAAGCTTAAAAAGTGTTTTTTAAGTGTTATTTTAAGTGCTGATCTTCTATAGGGCTGTGATCACAAGTTTAATCTACATAACAGTCATGCAATAGCTTTACTGTATCTCTTCCTGTCTTCCTTCCCTGACAAAAAATGTCAAATTAAACTTTATTCCTGTAAAGAAAAGCCAATAGTTTACATTTTTTCAGATATGTCTTGTGTCATTTTTTGAGAGCTTCCCTTCACGTCTTTCTGTTACAGGCTTCTTTAGGCACAACAAAGTACTGCAGTTACTTCCTCAAAAGTATGCAGTGTCCCAAACCTGACTGTATGTATCTACATGAGCTGGGTGATGAAGCAGCTAGCTTTACTAAAGAGGAGATGCAGGTAAAATATGTGATCTCTTTCTAATATGTTTATTAAACTTACTAATCTATTTCTTGTGTGTGCTGATTGTTTTATATGCTTTGTGTAATAATAAAAGTCAATATTGTGCTGTTTGTCCTTAGGCGGGAAAACATCAAGAGTATGAGCAGAAACTCCTTCAAGACCTCTATAAAATTAACCCTAGCTTTCTACAACCTCCAGCATGTGGAACAGAGAAGTCAAAGAGCAAATCCAACTCCACACAGAGGTTTTATGTTTTTTCTCTTATATGTTCCTCTCTTGACTTCCACAATGTAACTAAATATTTTGCTAAGCTTCATTTTTCTCCTGCTTTGTAACAGAACCAACAGTAGCAATGGTAAAGATGGGTGGCCGACCCTGTCTGGACATAGCAAACTGGCCAACGGGCTTTCAGAGGACCGCAAGTCTCCTCCGTTGCTAGACTATCTAGACCAAGAAGCTATTGCTTCAGATGGGCTAGAAACAGAGCTGGGTCCTGGCCAGCGCACTGCCCTGTCACCCTTCTCCTCTAACTGTGACAGTAACAGGTAATATAGACTAGTATAGATTATAGAAAAAAGCACTAACACATCCTGAAATTGAAATACTCTGTCAAATAAATCCCCTCATTTTAATTAATCTCTACTTGCAGTCCTAGTGACAAACCTCCAGAGTCGATCGGAATGGTAAATGGCGAGACTTTACAACAGGTAAAAACACCTAATTTCTCTGTTTTGTTTGTGCTGCACATAAATGAATGTGAATCAGGTCTGATAAGTACGATCTCACAAGCCTTTCTCTCCTCTCTGTGTGTCTAGATACCCACCAGTGACTCCCCTTCTCCTCCTCCGGGTTTATCCAAGCCTAGCCTGGTGGTGCCCATCAGCGTTTCAGACCTCACAGCCCGTTCACCCTTCGAGGGTGCGGCAGCTGAGTCCCAGTCACTCTTTTCAGACAACAGTAACTTCAGACATCCTAATCCCCTCCCTGCTGGCCTGCCTCCCTTCCCCAGCTCCCCTCGCGGCAGTTCTGACTGGCCCATGACCCCCGAACCACAGAGCCTCTTCACATCAGGTATAATGAAAATTTAATTATACATTCTTTTTGTTTGAAGTGCCTGATTGGCTGTTTTTTCCTAGATCTTAAACAATTAATTGACATGCAGCTTCTTTATTCCAACCATTTGTTTTGCTTTTACAGTGACCATTAGCATTGTGCACCATATTGCAGACTGCTGTTGCTTTCTACTAATGTAGACTTTGTAGCTAATGTCGTTTAATAAACCTGCAAAATGCTTAAAATGGAAATTTAATATTTTTCTTTTTGTCAGGGGTTTTGATCATATTTCATCAAATGAACTTTAAGTCAGTGGTCATTACTAAGGAACAAATCTGTCATCCCTGTTGTGTTGCCACATATCCTGTTAGTAAACCTTAGTTTTCTGCATGACGGCAGTCATCTTAGAGATAACATCATAACATCGAGAATATATTGAATAACTTGTCCCTCTTCTTTTCCTGCAGACACAATACCAGTGTCTTCTTCCACAGACTGGCAGGCGGCCTT